>JAFVLL020037095.1:54247-97423 GCA_021397915.2 Tor tambroides | reverse complement strand
AACTCAAAATTAATACTTTTTATTACACTGTAATTGAATGCAACAAATAGAAAATGAGTCTGGAAGGAGTTCTGGACCAGACAGGACAATTTAGCTCACTTGATCTCACTTTCCAGAAACAAAAATATTTTCAACATGATGAGTGTGAAGAACCATTAAATAGTCTCTGGAACCTTTCTGTGCTATAAAGAACCTTTCTGTGCTACAAAGAACCTTTTCTGTGCTATAAAGAAACTTTCTGTGCTACAAAGAACCTTTCTGTGCTAAAAAGAACCTTTTGTGCAATGGAAAGGTTCTTTGGATATTAAAGGTTCTTCATGGAAGAGCCATGAAGAACCTTTTTTTTTTTAAGAGTGCTGTTACCGCTTTGAGTGGGAAATCAGTGTGGGGTTTATTAAATTGGTCCTAAAAGCAGAGATTTGTCACACAACAACATACTGTAGATACACCAACACCTCAAAGACCCACCTAAGAAACAAGAAATTATATTTTGCTTAAAGGACGCCAGATTGTTTGATATTTTACATTGTGACATTTAGTTAAGCACATTTTCACCCTGATAATTATTAACCTTTATAATAATAAAAAAAAAAAAAATTATTATTATTATTATTATTATTATTATTATTATTAAACAAGCATATAAATTAAATGTAGTAAAATACTATAAATATAATATAATATATAAATAATGCATACATATTTTACAATTGCATTTATTTAGAATTATAGTAAGGAGTGTAGCTATATTTATATATTCACACTATCTATCTGTCTGTCTGTCTGTCTGTCTGTCTATCTATCTATCTATCAACAGTTTTTGTAAAAAAAAAAAATAGCATTTCCAAATCTGTCTGTCTGTCTGTCTGTCTGTCTGTCTATCTATCTATCTATCTATCTATCTATCTATCTATCTATCTGTGTGTGTGTGTGTGTGTGTGTGTGTGTGTGTTATATTATAATTGTTATATGTTGTAATATATTTATGGCTCAAAAGCTCTTCAAGATGAACACCTTTTCAATATCTTATAGATCTATATTATATATGGTTTTCATTTCCTTTATTCAAAACATTATATGTTTTCTTTGTATTTTTGAGGTTTCGTGAGATTAATTTCAATAGCAGTCTATTGTGCGGCTGTTGGTTTGACCACATAAAGAGATAAAGGGACGTAGTTTGAATATTTGCAGGGATTTCAGATTGAAAGTTTTTCTTGACAACATTGTCAGCTGGTTTTTGATAGGTGTCTCACCTGAGGGAGGTCCTGTCAGATCTGATTATAAATTTAAGTTGCTTGGGGATGAATGTTGGTTCTGCAAATCAACTACGCCTAATTAAGCAGCTGATGGTGTCTCTTTACAAATCACTATGCAGTGTTGTTTTAGAGCTTTCATTATCATGATGAGTGTCCTCACTTCAGTTCACCGCAGTCTCAGTGTTTGAATAGCGGCTTCAGAGCAACACAAGAGGCACATAATCACTAGGCTTATGGATATTTTTGAGAGATGATTATTTGGCACGATCCATCAAGCTGAAAATTTGATTTTTGGATGTTTCTGAGGAATACATATTAAAAACATTCCCAAAAAATAAAGACCAAATTCAGAGCAGACGCCATGTTATTATGATGCGAAAAAGAAATTGGAAAGACTATGGAAATCTATGGACAAAACTGAAAATTTTCTTGAAATAAAATAATAGTGGTTCCAGTATTTTGCTTCTTCGTTATACTGTTTTCTTTTGCATAACTCAACATGAACAACGTTAGCACATGCAGGACTTCAAACCCTAAAACTGAATTCCCAAAATAAGACATGTTGAATTTTCATGAAGAGCTGACTAAGATGTTTTATGGACAAAAAAGATGGATGAACCATTTCCAGTAAATCCGCTGATCTACTTAAGCCAGTCATCTATTTAAGATCATTACACAACAACTAGCATAAAAATGAGTCAGCTTCCTTTCGAATGTCAAGTTGACAGTAAATTGAGCTGTTCAGTCATGACATCAATTTGTAGGTGAATCTGGAATGTACTGGTTCCCTCACAAAAAGGTTTTTAGAGGAACAGTTTTGTATTTATTAGCAAAGACTACAACTTCCATAAGAATGTCAGTTTAACAATCTAAAAACCATTGTAGTCCAATAGAGCAAATGTTTTCGAAGCACACAACTGTTTACAAAATTCATGTTTGAGGATTCATGGGTGTAGTTTATGTTGTAGAACAAAATGAGAAAGTATCTAAGTAAATTTAACCACAGACCTTGTTTTACTCATAAATCTGAAGTCACCAATCTAAAAACCCGTTAGACATTCCTGAGGGAATCCATATGTCCAAAATGCTAGTTCGCTTGCAGATCCCATATGGCAATTGTGTGTGTGTGTGTGTGTGTGTGTTTTTAATGACCAAAATATATTTTAAATATATGCTAAATATATATTGTAAACAGTGAAGCTCAATGAAAATATAATTGAAATTGAAAATATATTTAAAAAATGTATTCAAGTAGCAAGAAAATACATTACCAGTCTTATAGTATCCGACATTTACATTCATTTTTCATTTTTATTCAAATCTGTTCCCACGTGTTACAGACGAGAAATAAAGTCTTTCTTCAAATGTGGCACATGCAAATTTATTTTCTTGGACTGAAATACATGGAGGGCAAAAGATATTTTGAAATGCTTTTATTTATACATTTTTTAAATATACTTTCAAAAATATAAAAAACAAAAATAATATACAAAAATATACTGGAAGAAAAATATATTTACATATATTTTAAAACATTTTAGGAACATTTTATATTACTATTTCTATTTTATATTTTGGCCATTTTTGTATACTTTGAAGCAGGCTATGTATAAAAATATCTAGCTATTTTTTGCAGAATGGAATTTTAGAACTACAACTGAACAGCTGTATTTAAATCGAATGTTTCAGTATTTTATATATTTATTTCATAATACTTTGCGAATGAACATTACTCTGGTGAACAACTTTTGACACAGCTACAGCGACTGTATTGACAGCAGTGAATGAGTTTGTGGGCGGGGCTATTTGTGTGAAATCACACACGCACACAAACAAATGTGTGATATACACAAAGTATGTAACTTCAATTGCTGACGATTTTTCGCTCCTGTCCTGAAAGACAGTTGTGAAAGTGAACAAGTTTACTGCGCTCTCGTTCATGACGGGAAGTCAGTGCATGTTCAAACAAATTGCACTGTATATCATACACTGAACAAATATATATAAAGGAGCGCCTACAATACTCGTACAAACCCGCCTAAGGTTTTAAAAGCTGGAAATTAAGCAAGCAAACCTGAAGTGAACTCAGATGGGTTATTTCTAACACAATTCTAACACAATATAGGCCTATTATTTTCCAGTTGACTCATCTAATCATTTACTGTTTTTACCGTTTAATAGAACAGTTACTATAACTGTTAAAAATGTGTAATTTTAAAAATAGAAGCATTTATGGAAGAGTTATACACAAACTTAAAGTTGATCTGTTCTTAAAGGGACAGTGCTCCCAAAAATGAAGAAAAAACCTAGGGTTTCTGCAGGTCTTAAAAAATCTTAATTCACCCTTCTCAAATTAAGGCCCTAAAGGTCTTTAATTCATAAAGTCATGTCATTAAATGTTGCATGCATAGCAAACAAACAAACAAACAAATCATTCTCCCAGTACAAATATCCAAACATTTACTTACTTGAGATGCAAATTGAAGATATTAACAACTATTTGCCAATGGGGTTAGAAAAATAAACTTGTTTTCCTTGTAAAAACAAGAACTTTTTTTTTTTTATCTGTTATATCTGTTCTTATTTTTATCATAATCTCACTTCATTTTGATGAATTTCCTTGTTTCCTTCCATTTTCAGCCTCAAAAAGCCTTAAATTGACCTTCTCAGAAATGGGCTTCAATACAGTACTTGTTTTTCACACTGAATTTAATCGATTTTCATTACAAGGACAACACACCGAAATATCTTCTTTTGTGTTCCACAGAAGAAAGTCATAAAAGAATGACATGAAGTTGAATAAATGATGACATATTTTTGCATTTTGGAGTCAACTATCTTTTTAACACTTTCTAAATGAATGTACTTATGTGCTAAGACAACTAACCCTTGGCATCCACCAAAGGTAATGACAGCCTTTGGGACTTGCACAAGCAAGTTGGCGAAATGTTTCGACAGTGGAATTCCAAAAACACACAACAACACTGTCATGCAGCTCCTCCTTTCTGTTTCTCACACACGTATGCGAAGGAGGCACTACAGCTAAATTACTGGTTCACACAGAATACTGCAGACAAACAGGTTTGTAACTTAATGGAAGAAAATCTCCTCCCCTAAAAGCTTGACTCAGAGGAGGCAGAGAGACTGATACAGCAGAGACACAATGAGAGCGTGTCAGGGGAGGCCCAGGACAAGAGAGGGGCGAGAAGACACAAACCCGAAAGACTTCATTCTGAAGCCTCGGGCTGTTTACTGAACCAGGAGCAGGGATGGTAAAATACGGTGACCGCAGACAAACACAAGCAGACAACGCACATAAACTGAAGCGCGCTGTACAATCAGGCCCGGGACCATTTGTATGGGTGGCTCTGGGCCAAATGAGCAGACTACAATATAAAAGTCATACCTGGCTGTCACCTTCCTAACTGTATCACAGGAAGAGATTTGTGTTTTTATTTTATTGGATCAGTGAACGCCTCTGAACTCAAATGTAGGCAACACCCATGACAAAAATTTACTATGGTAACCACATAGAGTACACCAAAACACCAGTTAGTACAGTTAAAATAACTACTGCAAATAAAAGAAATGTTCTGAAAAAAATTTGATGTACACGCTAATAATAGTTGTTTTATTTAGAAACAAATGGTGTAGGTGTAGAAACAATTTTCACATTTAGAAATTACTAGAAAATTTCACAATTACAAATATATGGCAAGAAACAAACTGAATTAAATGTAAAATTTACTGAAATAGTGTTTTCTTGTAAAATGTACTCCAATAATCTTACTATATTATTTATATGTGTTATATTACTGTAATTACTATATTATTGTGTATTGTATTATTTGTTTTTGTATTATCACGAAAAAAAATGGTGTTACTTCACCCATGACAAAAATTTACCATGGTAAAAAAAAAAAAAAAAAAATTGTATACATTTTTTTTACGTTAAAAATAAAGCTTTTTCAGTCTTTAAAATTTCACATTTCATTCAATGTGTTATTTGCTGTTTCTTTGTAATTACTTGTGAAATCTGAGTGAAAATTGTTTCTGCACCAAATTTTTTAGAGAAATTTTCACTTAGAAATTGCTAGTAAATTTCACAGATAGAGTAAAAATTTACTAGCAATCTCGGAGTGAAAATGTCTCTAAGAAAATCAGTGGAAAGAATGAGTGTAAAAATATTTTTCACTCAGAAATTGCTAGGAAATTTTTACTCTGTTAAATTTCTAAGTGAAAATTGTTTCAAAGTAAATTTGAAACAATTTTTACTTGGAAAGTGCTAGTAAATTTCACAAATAATTACAAAGAAATGGCAAGTAACACATTAAATAAACATGACATTTTGAAGTAGAAATAGTATTTTCTTGTCAAACATACTAATAATCTTTGTTTTATTTAAAACTTGAAAAATCATTCAATTTGAATTTTTTTTTATTATTATTTAGTTTTTGCTGATTTTTTAATGACACTTTCTTTATGGCAAACACCACAGTTTTCGTAGTTATTTATCTATAATATTTTGGCATAAACTGTGGTTGCCATGGTATTTTTCTCACTATTCAGAATAAAAAAGAAACCTGTTCAAGCAATATACTGTACAAACATACGCATTCAGGCCTGTGCCACATTGGATTGTATTTGTGAGGAGATGATAAACTGTGCTTCATGGCCAGAGGGAAAGCAGTCATGCATACTTTAGGTTACAGCACACATTCAGTGCATCAGTCAGGGAGTGTTGGAGAAACACCAAAAGCCTCAACAGAACGGCGGGCGTGGCACTCGTCGTGACAGTGACTAAACACACATTTGTTTCTTTTTTGACATTTACATTTATTGAATGGGTGCACACATTCAAGTCGAGTCTCCCACAGTGAAGGTATTAAGTACACCAAGCAGCTCTCGGCTTTAAGGATCTTTCTGTTGACTTAACGCCAATGAACCAGCTCAACTGGTCACATATGAAAGGAGACCTGTGCAGTTCAACACAGCTCCTTCACACCAGCCCAAGAATGGTGATCTTAACATCCATAAAGAACCCTCTTCAACAGAAAAAAAGAACTGCACAAAACACGATTGTGAACACTGAAATTATATGCATATACGCATTTAACATTTACAGTCTTTCTCTTCCATTAAAATGGACCAAAATTATTGATGCTTCATCCTGCACTACACAGACTTTTTTTGTCCAGTCATATGCTCTCTGTTTGTATATTTTTATACAGATCTCTCTCTTCACCTTTTTTCTAAGAGCACAAATAAATATGCAAATGTGTACACACAAAAACACTTTCAAATCCGGAAATAAGAAATCTTACTAAAATGGGCGTATATATTGTTTCTGTCAGCGAATTACAAAGGTAATTGTGACTTTTCTCAAAATTCTGACTTTTTTTCTTGCAATTCTGCATCAGAATTGTGGGACAGAATTGCAAGATATGAATGCAAAAATTGCTAGACATGAACGCAGAATTGTGAGAAATTGCTAGATGTAAACGCAGAATTGCAAAATAACCTCAGAACATTGAGATGTAAACTTAGAATTGCTAGATATAAATGTGGAATTGTGAGATAAACACAGAATTGTGAGATATAAACTTAGAATTGTGGGATGTAAATGCAGAAATTGAGTCAAACTCAGAATTGCTATAAACAGAACTGTAAGACGTAAATTCAGAATTGCGAGAATTGTGAGATTTAAACTCAGAATTCTGAGAAAAAATTAGAAATGGAAGACAAACTCAGAATTTGCGTGATTTAAGTGCAAAAAACGCAAATATAAACTTGGAATTCTAAGAAAGAGTGTCAAAATTGCAAGATTCTAACTTGATTCTGAAAAGTCTGAATTGTGAGATAAAAAGTTGCAATTACCTTGTTTATTTTTTAATCCATGGCAAAAAACAAACAAACAAACAAACAAAAAAAAAAACAGAATTGCGAGATGTAAACTCAGAATTCAGAGAAGAAAAGTCAAAATTGCAAGATAAAATCTCAGAACTGCGAGGTGTAAATTCGGAATTGCAGGAAATAAATTCAGAATTCGGAGTTGTCAGAATCGTGAGATAAAAACTTGCAATTACCGTTTTTATTTTATATTCCGTGGCAGAAGCAAGCTTCCGTAAAAAACAAATCAAATTCAAGTCTTACAATTATTATTTTCTTGTTAATTATTGAATGACACAAAAAAGTGGGGCAGTTCAAACATTCTTTTTAAACACATAACATATAACAGTTACATAAAAGCAAAACATTTGAAAATAAATTATATTAAAAGAAACACTGAGAATATAAAACATGACTGCACTGCACTTTGAGAGAATATAAACACCTGTAAACAACCTGAGAGCATTTGATAGATGTTGTTTGGTGACTATTCAAATAACTTTAATGCACTCAACGGCATTTGTTGTGCACAACAACAATTACCTTAAAAAAAAAATCCATTTCAAATTTGACAACATCCAATTGCATTTGAAATTCTATCTATCCTATACAAAAACATATTTCACATTCAATGCAACACCTAATACAAGCTATTACAAAGTACACAAGGATAAACTGTTTCCAACTACACCCTGTCAAATGATGACTCAGTGATGTCTGTCTCCACAGTGTGGTACAGTACAAACTAACCGTTAATTCAGTGTATCTGTGGTCAGACTCATATGATTACTGGTGTCTCCACGCGAACAGCCCAGACCACTAAAAACACACACAGGCTGCCAGAGATAAAACTGTCTGCAGGTTTGCAAGGAGTTATAAAGCTCAGCGTTTTATGATATTTGTGTGTACAAATATATTTAATGAATGTGTTAGTGTGTTTTTGCTGTCGATTTGCACATACATATATATTAGGGTTAGCAGGACATGTTAACGGATCAGATTAGCTCATGAATATTACATTGTTCGCCCCATAGTTCTTGCTGAAGTGGATGCTGGACATTTCTATTTGGATGTTTGTTCACTTAGCCCATATATTTTTCTTTGGCCAATATATATATTTCAAATATATGTTAAGATGATATTATACATATATTATTAATATTATATTATATATTTTATTATTATTATTATATTATATTGTAAACCATGTGGCTTAACGAAATATATTTTTCAAATTAAACTTACATTCCGTTTAAACCTTCAAATGCCACAATATATTACATTACATATTTCAAGAGGCAAAAAACTTAATTACAATCTCAATTTTTTGATGAATGCATTTTTTTTATATATATATTTTGATATATAATATATAATGGAAAATATATTTAGACTGACAATATATGTAAAATGTCCCAGAAATATATAAAGAGCCAAAAGTAACTAAAACATATTAAAAATATGTTTATGTAAATTTATTAGCAGTTTATTTAATTTGGCCATTTTTTGTCTATTTTGAAATATAATTTAAAATATATATTTGTATTTTTGAATATATATATATACACATTTATATATTTGCCATATGGCTTTTTTGTGGCTGTAACTCTTTAAATTTGAAATTTGCAATCTCTAAAAATGAATGGGAAATACCAGGTATAATGGCTGCTCCGCCACTATATACAAACAAACAAATAAAGACATGCTGAGATTCTACAGATAATCTAAAGAGATCTGAGCAACCTCACACAGATCACTACAAGATCTTCAAGATCACTGCTTTGGTCAAAGAGAAAAACTAAAGAATGAAAGAGAATCAGTATCAGAAAAAACATTTTCTCACATACTGGAACGCAATAATCAACATAAGCATATTAATACAAACACTTTTAAACTTCAGATATGTTAGTTTCAATTCGAGGTGATTTTGAAAACAGGCCTGTTTTAGAACACAAATCCATTGGAATCCTGATTACAGCAGGACGAATCGTTGTGGGGACGCCCAAGGACAGAGTAGCAATTTCGCTGAAAAACTGTGGTATGTCGTTGTCCGCAAAAAATGCATTTTTTTCTGCTTCTCAGTTCAAGCATGTTGGATCTTGCCTTACTCTTAAAATACAATAAGTATGGCTCACTATGAGACACAAGAAGCGATGAGGGGTTAAAAAAGTGTAGCAAAACACGTCAAAGGTGTAAGAAGCTTAAAGCCTGCATCTGATCTCCAAGGCACGCTTTGCCACGAATGACCTTCCATCGACAGCTCAACGGAGCCTTCGGCTTCAAGTCAAGTCGGCCTCGCATATCTTCATTGCCTTGGGACTTCCGAGCATGCTGAACAGGTCTTAGAATCTTGATGTTTCAGTGCCTTGTGGGTGCGTTTAGATCTCAAACACATGACCGTCTCGTCACCCCTCGGTGCATTTCAGGGTGGATTTTGTTACCCAAAACAGAGCTCTTTCAAACTGACCTCTGAGACGTCAAGCCAGGGTGACCGGCCTGTCCGTTTAGGGTCAGGTGAAGGATTGAGAGGGTGATGGAGGCTGTATCATGTTTCTTGAGGAACAAAGGAAGCTGTCCACTTCAGCCAAGGGAAGACAGAGATGCAGATAAAGGTAAACAGTCTAGCTGTCGACCTCTATCGTGTCCTTAAGATTGGGGTACATTTGCACAGGAAAAACAATGGACATTTATAAACACGTTGAGCTCTTGAAAGGGCCAAACCTTCAGGTTTAAGTCACTTGTGAGGGCAGTTTTTCCAGTTGCCTTGCCTTTTCAGATAAAAAAAGACTGATAAATGGCTGAAGGGTTGGTTTTGAAGATACGCTCTGAGGAAGAGATGCACAATATCTGGTTACCCACATAATGGATTTGTGAGTGCAAGCAAATGCAGACAGACTGACAATATGTTCAGGCACATTCGAACGACACATATATTCCCCATTTGCCATTAAAATAAAACAACAGCAAGAGTAAAACAGGCTTCTATGGCAGAAAGCTTCCCACACCCAACGAACAGACATGAAAACAAGTTTTCCTGTGACAGCAGAGCCACTCCTTTGTTAGTCCTTCAGATCGAAGCATATCCCTCCTTTCTTTTAAGCATATCTTTGCGAAAGTGTACAGAGCGAAGTCAGGCACTTAATCAACACGTGCTGCCAAAACCGATACTGATATGCGATAAGGAAGCCTTTTGAAAGCCCGGAAGTATCATGCAGGCAACAGCCTGAAGTCAACAGCCTGAAGTCATTGCACAGAGCTAGCATGGAAAACAACAACAAATAAAGCTAAATAAATAATGTTAGTCTGCTGAACCGAAACAAAAGATGCTATACACTTACCGGGTCACTTCACCGCCAGATCTCGCTTTAATACGGAGATGGAATGCTAAAGAAAAAAGAGAAAAAAATCTAGTTTATTGAAAGAAGGAAATAATTGCATCACGGACAGATTATATTATTGCATATAGAGAGAAATGAATGAAATAAGCTATTAAAATTATGAAAGAATGGGGTGTAGTCAGCATAGGCAAACACAGAAACAATGACTCTGCATAACTAAAATAAAACCTCATAAGTGACTGAAAACTCCACTTGCTATTATAGTATAAAGATACATAACACATACAAACTTTGGAGAAAAGTCTATTTTTAATTAGCTCTATTTTTATTGATTCATTTCAGTATTCAGTGAAATATAACTATACTACCATTCAAAAGTTTGGGGTTGGTAAGATTTTTTAAATGTTCTTGAATAAAAGTCTCTTCTGTTCACCAAAAGACTCATTTACTGTATTCGATCAAAAAATACAGTAAAAACTTAAAATATTAAAAACATTAATATTATAAAATATTATTACAATTTAAAATAACTGTTCTCTATTTTAATATATTTTAAAATTCAATTTATTCCTGTGATGGAAAAGCTGAATTTTCAGCAGCCAATATGGTAAAAATCAAGATAATCATTTCTGTTCTTTGAATAGAACGTTTCATGGAATAACATTCATTAGAAACAGAAATGTCTTTACTGTCACTTTTGATCAGTTGAAACCATCTTTCCTTTTACTGACCTCAGACTTTTGAACAGTAATGTATATTTGTCTGCCCATTTTGCATTTGTGTTTTCAATGAACTCTTTGAGTGCATGAAGTATGAATTCAAATGAAATAAGGTAACTTAGAAGAAAGCATAAGTTTGGAGTGCACACATGATGCCTAGGTAGTGCTGTCTATGTAGGCAGCTCACAAGGTTTTGCAATGCGGCCAATGTTATTCGCTTGCATAGAATGTTGCACAAGCATTAAAAACCAGTTAGTTGCAAACAAATTACCCATATTATGTTCTTCTTCTGGTAATGTAATTACAGAGTGAACCATATATTCTTGCAAAATAAATTTCTGTTCCAGTGACAAAAAAATATCTGAAAAATCCGTGTTATGACAAATAGGTCAAGCCCTCATAGCGTTAGTGAGACTTCATTGACATGCACGACCGATAACAGAGCGAAATAAGCAACAAGACAGACAGTTGTGCAAGGCTGAAACTGCTGCAGAAATGCTCACAAGGGTAAGACAGTGAGACGTGTGTGGACATGACTGACATTCCAACGATATTCCTCAATGATCGCCTTTTAATTCTCCTTCTGATTTCTTCATCGAGATACACCAGAGATTCGGATTAAAAGATAATTATACAGCAGGTAAATGTAGATAATCATGTCATTTCATTATTTTTTTTATTCACCTGAATAGAAAAGTCAGTCAAACAGACTGACAGCTAGTCAAAAGAAAATTAATGCTGAGAAAAGAAAAAAAAAGAAGAGATGTTCTTCACAAATTTATGTATTTATACACTTATAACATGTAAGTACATATTTACTTATGTACTTATTTATCTGTTGTCAAAAACATGTAATCCACAGGTGGTCTAAGAGAAAAAATAAACTAAGGTTGTACGTTATCTATGCCACAAATCAGAAAACAAATGAAGGTGAGTCAGCCTTCACTCCCTCCCAGGATGCATTTGTCACAGATGAAAAACTCGAATCGCAACTTCCAGTTAAAAATCTGCTACATTTTGCTAGTAAAACTCTTTAGATCTTTATTCAAACGTATCTAAAAATTGACAAAGAAATGTAATATACTATGGACGATAAATGAGATCTCTAATGTGAGACACCTACACCTGGTTGGTTTTGCATGCACTGTGTGTGTGTGTGTGTGTGTGTGTGTGTATTTGTATTTCTGTGAGTCGTGCTAATTTCTTATCAAATAAATATCTCTCTGTTAGACTAATCAGATTCATTTGCATATGATATCCCTCAAAGCTTAGTTTTGCATTTCCAGTATTTCCTGTCCTTTCCATTTGCTACATATGCTATCAAAATCCATTTAGGTAGGAACACAAGCCTTCTATGAAATGATAAGTATTGAAGCTCTTCTTGTAGCGATTAGACGTTTGTCTAAACAAGACTGATTTTTCCGTGCACTATCATCTATAGATAAAATCAATGTCAACCTTTTTTCCAGCCTAAATTTAAAAACAAAGTCCTCTTTATCTCTCAGCGCGAGATAGAAATGTAAGTTGCTGTCAGCTTTCAGAGTCAAGCGTAGAAGGGTTGGGTGTGGAAGGCTTGGCAAACAGACCTCACCACTTGGAGTATTTGGCGGTAAAATGTTTGAAGAAGGGAAGAGAGTAGAGGAGAAGAGACAACCATTGATTTTAGAGCACAAAGGCAATAAAATGATCTTAGAAACATCCATAGAGGAACAGTAAACCCCAAAATAAAAATGCTGTCATTATTTAGCTTGATGATATTCCAAACATTCCGAATACAACGTTGCGGAACACAAAAGATCAAAAATATCAGAACTTTCAGATATGGAATATAGAGTGTGAGTCATTCAAGTCAACTACTTTTTGTTGTTTTCCTGTTTGGGTTTGAAACAGGTTTTGGAACGACATGTGACTGAGAAAATTATGACAGATTTTTCATTTTCATGTAAACTATTCCATCAACAGCCCATACTCTTTAAAGGTTTGGATCAGTAAGATTTTGGGGGAAATAAATTCTTACTTTTAAGAAGAATGAAGTGACTCAAAACTCATCTGTTTAGCTGTGCATTTGTTGAATGAGCACTGTGCTACGTCCGAACTGACTGCACTGTATTTTATGTATAATCATTTTCTATTTCTGTTTTAAATTCATTTTAAATCAATTTCCAATTCCTTGTTTTTATTATTTTTAATTCCTTGTTTTTATTGCTGTGTTTATTTTTTTTAATGACTATTTTACTTCCTTTTATGTAAAGCACTTTGAATTACCACTGTGTATGAAATGTGCTATATAAATAAACTTGCCTTGCCTTGCCTTATTCAGCAAGGACACATTAAATTGTTCGAAAGAGAGTAAAGATATTTATAATTTTATAAATGATTTGTATTTTAAAAAATGCTGCTTTTTGAACCTTCTATTCCAATGAATCCTGAACAACAAAAAAAAAAGTATCATGGTTTGCACAAAAATAACATTGAAAATAATAATAATAATAATAATAATGTTTCTTGTGCTGCAAATCAGCATATTAGAATGATTTCTGAAGGACTGTGTGGCACTGAAGACTGGAGTAATGATGCATCACAAGAATAAATAACATTTTAAAATATATTCACATAGAAAATATTTCACAATATTACTGTTTTTACTACATTTTTCTTAAATAAATGCAGCTTTGATTAGCATAAGAGAAAAATCTTACAGACCCCAAGCTTCTGAACGATACTGATGAATAAGTGTGATTACATTATCAAATACAAGTGCTTAACAAAATTCTGAGTTACATACCACAGAAAAGACTGAAAAATATTGCCACATTATTAACGCTCTGTCATCACACTAACACCACTGTAAAAGACCGGCGTTACAAAAGAACAATAATGCAGTGTTTCCTGAATAAATGACTTCATTTCATTTTAAACTGCCCCTTTGGCAAATCAAAGTAACTAGAATGGAATCAGGAAGTGGCAGAACGCACAATATCCTCTCTGACAACAATATCTTACAACACATGTGGGGTGTCTGAAGGTTTACTGATTGACATTGTCATGTATCATGTTACCGAAACCACCCCCGTATCCTGTGAGGTCAAAATGTTAAGTGGTGAAGTTAATTATTAGGTTTAAACATCTGAGGATGCAAAAAATGAGAAGAACGGGATTGGGGCGACATGGATAGTAAAGATCTTCAAGCTATGAATGTGAAGAGAAACACCTGACAGCTTTTGAGGCTTAATGGTGATCATCATACAAAATAATTTCAAATCAAACCTATATTTATATGCACTGGATTCATGAACGTGACCGGAGGGTAGAAAAATGAAATTTAGACTCACTCTGTGCTTGATTTTTTCTTGCGTTTTATAATACAAGCGATGATGATCACAGCCACAAGGACGCCAATTACAATCCCAGCAATCGCTCCACCAGACAGGCCCTCGTCTACCGCACCGACCTCTGCAAAACAGAAGGTGTTTAGATTATTATAGAACAAACACACACACACACACTCTACAAACACAACAAATGAAAATCACATACTGTATCTAAACATGTCATCAGGGCCTGAAACTATCATTCTGCTACACCTGCCAATGGTGCAAAATTTGCTGGCCATAAATTTTTTTTACCACCCCATGAAATTGTGTGTGCAATATTTTATTTAAAAAACAGGCCAAACAAATTGGACAAACACATCTAATTGCAGTTATTATTATTATTATTTAACCAAATTAAATTTCAACAAAACAATACAAAAATATCATTATAATACCTTATAAACTGTAAAGTATTTCAAAAATGTAAAAAAATTTTAAATTTATATAAATTATTACTTCTAATATTTCTAATATTATTTCAAAACATTAAATAAACATTTTACTTTAAACATTAAATAATATTCATAAAACAGTTCATTTTGGCATTGAAATAATCATAGATATTTGCATGAATAATTCTGTTAATCTGGCACATTTTATGCCATTATTCTCAAATTGGACAAATATTGGCCGATTAATCGGTTTGACTAACATATCGGTCTAAATCTAGATATGAATTACCACTCAAAAGTGATATTAATCAGTAGGCACACTCAGTGGCCTATGCCAATAATGTCATAATTGCTAAACTCTGGATAAATACTACTTATATAATATTAGAATAATAGATGCGATATATAATAATGCTAAATTAACAATTTATAATATCATATAATTAAATTATTCTAATATAATAGAATGTAAATTAATGTGAAACATACATTTTAACTTATTACTTAATTAGTCTTGCCAATATATCCGTATTTGAATTTGAAAAATTATATACCGATAATACCTACACCGATAATCTTAAAATGCCAAGATGTGGATTTTATGTTTTGTGAATTGAGGATGGGAATGAATTCTTGAACTGCCATGTTTACCTGTGACTGCGAGTTTGTGTGTTGTTGTTTTCATCATTCCCGTGATGGGGTTGAATGCCTCGCAGGTGTACGTGCCACTGTCCGTTACTCTGGCCTTCTCAATTGGAAAGACTGCATGGCTGTAGTTCATCGCTGTACCGTTGAGCTTCCATGAGTATATACTGGGAGGAACAGAGTCTGCAGCGCATTCTAATTGCGCAGGTTCTTCAAACTTCACCGCATTCTTTCCTTTAACCTTCACACTGTCTGGACCATCTGAGGGACATCAGAGAGATTGGCTCAGTTAGGAAGGTCACATTTACATCCGAGAAATGCAAGCAAACAGTTGGTAACAATGCAAGCAGAAAGGAATCCACCACCATTTGCAAACAAGATAATGTTTAGGTTAATGTTTAGACAAGACAACAAAAGAGAAGTGATACACAAATCACCATGTTCTAAGCAGCCACAACACGTGTCTCAGTCCTCCAAAGTGAAATACTGCCCACAGTGACAAAATCTCAGCCAAACAGAACATGCTTCATTTTCAGCAATGGATATAACAGGTGGATTTCAGTGACACAATGTAGAAAAATGATCTAATATTTACTGAGCTGTAAATCAATATCTAAAATGTAAATAAAATTACATTTATTTAATATAAAATTAAATATCTTGTCACTGTTTAGTACAAAAGTCAAAAAATTATATGGAAGACATTAAATTTATAGTTTTAAACTTGTAGCTATAACATCACGTCTGCTTGGGTAACGTATTACTACGTAAAACCCTTTCGTAAGTTAATTGCTGCATTCAATTCAATGCAACAGTTTATGTAAGAATAGATGTACTGTATGAGCGATCACGGTGAAGAACATCTCACATAAACAGTATTTCACTGAAACTATCCTCTCTTGGATACTTACAGTTGATCAGCATCTTATAGGTGCCTTCGTCTTTGCTGACATTGTTCTTCAGTTGGCACGTGTAGTTGCCAGCATCCTCTTTGACAACTTTAACAATGGTCAGACTTTTCTTGTCAGCTGAGAGAATTGTTCGGTCACCAGGAGTCAGAGATTTGCTGTCCTTCAGCCATTCCACGCTTTCGGCTTTTCCAGAGGCTGCCGAGCAGGTGATGTTGACCGTGCTGTTGCCAGCGATGAGAAGTGATGAGGAGCTGGAGATAGTTGTTCCAGATAAGGCCTCTACCAGAACACAGGAGAAGAGAAGACAAGTAATAAGTGATTTTTTCAGAATATGGACCCTCATTACAAGGTGAGAAAAAAAGTTAAATGATGTTCACCAAGGCTGCATTTATTTGCCTAAAAATGCAGTAAAAACAGTAATATTGAGATTAGGGATGCACCGAATCCAGGATTCGGATTCGGATTCGGCCGAATCCTGGGCTTTTTGACGGGGTTCGGTTTCGGCCGAACCTTAGATTTATTTTCCACCGAAACCGAACCCTAGACTTGCACTACGACATCACACGGCCGTTGATTACGTGAAGGTGTTAGGTGTGTTCGACTTTAAGCGGCGCTGCGCAGAATGACATCAAAGTACCGCGAGAGCGATTCGAAAGCTTAAGGGTCCATCTGCTCTCTTATCGTTCTCGCGGTACTTTGATGTCATTCTGCGCAGCGCCGCTTAAAGTCGAACACGCCTGTTTACATTAAGGATGCGAGTAGGATTCGGTATTCGGTTTCGGATTCGGCCGAATCTTAAACAGTGGATTCGGTATTCGGCCGAACCCCAAAAATCTGGATTCGGTGCATCCCTGAGATATATTGTTATAATTTAAAATAACTGTTTGCTTTTTGAATATGTTTCAAAATGTAATTTATTCCCGTGATGCAAAGCTGTATTTTCAGCATCATTACTCCAGTCTTCAGTGTCACATGATTCTTCAGAAATCATTCTAATATGCTGTTCTGCTTAATGTTTTTTTGTGGAAAACAGTAATTTTAGGTACCTTTGATGAATATAAAAATCAAAAGAACAGCATTTGTTTGAAACAGAAATCTTTTACTGTGAACTTTTGATCAATTTGATGAATCCATGCTGAATAAAAGTATCAATTTCTTTCCAAAAAGTAAATAAAATCATACTGACCACAAACTTTTGAATAGTAGAATAAATGGCATGTAACTGGGACCACACAACTGGGATTGGTCCTTTTAAATTTCATTCAGATGGTGGCTTTCTGTCTAACTGAGTGAGTCTTGCTTAAAAAAAGACAAAGACAATCCTGGCTGGAATTTCTAAATTACCTTTGTTTTACCATTGTTTTCAAACCTGCTGAAGTTAATGACTATAAAGCAGTTTGACCAATAGCAAGAAGGCAGGATCTACAGAGAATGGTCAAATCAATGCAAATATGTGTACATACAGTATAATCTATGAGCACTGTAGAGAGCACGTCAACAAGAAAAAAAAGGATAAAAAAGGTCACAGGCATTTTAGGAATCCCAGCCAGTATGTGTGTGCGAAAAACAGGCTGTATGGTCCCCCTACTATGTGGGCGCATGTGATAATCTCTCAACAGCTTCATTCACCACAGCATTTACTTTTGACCATTGCCTTCTTTTCTGGCACTATTCTCTTGTTTGTTCAGACATCATTACTGTGGAATGTACCAGTCTGATTCACACTCATTCCATTCACCAAATACCTGCAACTCTACTGTTCAGCAAACATTGTCTTCCTCCTCATCGCCTGTGTTTATAGTTTCGGGTAAGCTGCAAATTAACTCTCTCAGATCATCTAGAAAAAATGCATTTGTAACTCATAAGAGTTCTTCATATTAGATCTCGTCAAATCTGTTTTGCATGAACAGTTTGCATTAAAATTTTATACAAAATCAATGACACAATAACGCATTACAGTTAGAACTTTAAGATCAACCCTGCGCTGACAGATCACTCCAGTATTCTGCGAGTGAAACCTTAGCCAAGCGGTACCTGCCCAAACTGTATGTGACGTCAGACAGTTTGTATTCTGCTTTCTTTAGTGTGCGGGTTTCACACACGTGGAAACACCTCAGGGGAAGACACTGTTCTTTACAAAAGCCACAGAGCCTGAGACCACAGGTTCAGAGGCCGTGTACAATCAATCTGCCCTCAATCAAAGAAAGCAGAACATTCCTGAAACTTCTACCCGCTAACATGAGCCGAGGCAGACCTCAGAGCAAAGCAGATGAACAGGTTCATCTTTTAAGAGCACTTGTATGTCAGGAAGCCATTTTGAATAATAACAAATAGACAGGCAGCCATTGCTTGATGATATTAAAAGTATAGTTCACCCACAAATGACAATTCTGTCATAATGTCATTCCAACCTTGTATGCCTCTCTTTTTTTCAGTGTAACATCAAATGACAAATTCTGAAGAGGTACCAACTCATTATTATTATTATTTTTTTACATGCAATTACAATGAATGGGGGCGTGAAGCTTTCAAGCTTTTCAAAAAATTAAAATACATCTTCAAATTATAATAAAAGCAGTTCAAATGACTTATGCACCACATTCTAAATCTTCTGAAGCCATATGAATGCTTTGTGAGAAACTGAAATTTAAGGCATCATTCAAACTAGTTTTGTAAACTAGATCGATTAATAAATTGAAATGGTCCATTAACCACACTAAGAAGAGCTGAGGGAAAAAGGTTATCGTAGGATTTTGGAAGATTTTTGTATGAAATGTAGTGCATGAGTCTTATTTTTATGCTGTCTTTCTGTCCTTCTTGAAGTTTGAAAGCCTCAGTTTCCACTCGTTGGAATTGCAATGGAGAAGTGCAACCAGCAGCAATTCACCTTTTGTGTTCCAGGGAAGAAAGTCATGTGGGACTGGGATAACATGAGTAAATAATGACTTAGAATTACCATTTCTAGGTAAACTAACCCTTCAACATTTAACAAAGATCTCAAATCTCATCTCAGTTTTGTTTCCACTGTCCTTTCAAACTTGTTCCTCTTCCAGAGTACTTCAAGTTTTTTTAATCCTTATCTCACTTTTTGGCAATGAAGTCACCATGGTAAAGCATGTCTATCTCTGTACTGCTCCACTGCCAATCAAAAGATTTCAACCGATGTCTATACTTACTTACACTCTTAAAAACAATGGTGGTTCTATGTAGCACCATACAGCAAGTTAAAAAAAAAAAGTCCTACCTCTTAACAATAACTATTTTTTACTAGATTGTTCTTTAGAGAATAAACAAAGTTATATTATGGTTTAAAACCTCTCGGTTACGTATGTAACCCTCATTCCTGAGTGACCGACTGAAAGGGAACTATGTTAATTCAAGTATATATAGCAAAAAGGGCCTCTCAATATGCAAATATGCAAGAACATCATAGTTTGCATGATCAGTGATTTCCTAAAAAACGTTTATCATTATCAACTTATCATTATCAATTTGATTTGAGAATTTGAGAATATAAAAAAACATTCTTATTGGTTCTTACTCGAACTAATGGTTCTTATTGGAACCGATCTTTATAGTGGACTGTATGTATTTGCATTTACTCAGACTGCTGTAATAGTAGTACTAGAGAAACAATGTATAATTGATGGAACTTCCGTTTGTATTCAAAGCATCTGTACATGTCTTTAGGCTTCTGACTTACCCAGAACAGACACCACAGCAACCGGCGAGGAAATGTAGCGGTTGGTCTTTGCATTGTAGGCCACACAGCTATAGTTTCCACTGTTTGTTTCTTGTACATTGGTGAGGGTAATGTTGGCCGTGGTCTTCTGAGGCACCGCCTCCCCATTAAACATCCACTGGAGCTGAGCGGGAGGGTCAGACTGGGCTGAGCACGCGAGGGTTAAGTTAGAGCCTTTCTTAAGAAATGAATCTGTTGGAGTCTGTGTCATGACGACTTTCTCAGGGCCATCTAGACAGACATGGGAGAAAAGACATGATGAAAAGGAGGCACAAGTAACAGTTTATATAGTGCTTGCAAGGCAGCTGTGTTTTATGGATTTCTGATCAATTTAAGATTAACCCCAATCCATTTTTAGGAAATAAAATTCTAGTTTTTAACAAGAAAAATAAGAATATAAGTTTTTACTAGAAGAAAAACATCAAAAGTTTCACCATTTCACATATTCCATTTTATCAAGATATTGTAAATGTTATCTATAAATGAAGAAGATGTATTTTGAGACTCAAGATATTTTGCTGCAAAGCGTTTACTTATGACCAAACCATGCACTTCAAAAAGATCTGATCTGTAAATGCACACATGCACAAACAAACACTATTTTAAAACATTCATCGTCTTCCTGCTGTTCACAGGCTCATTCACAGCCATATTTTATCTAAGCTCAGCCTACATTTTTTCCTGCACCTGCAGCAGAACCTGTCTGAACTAGAAAGTCTCTTCTGATCTCTGCTGTCATGTGTGCTTTCTAGTACACACCATCTGCAGAGACAAAGAGTGCAGACAGTAAAAACTAAAGACAATCTCAACTTATCTCCACTAGCACCAGTGCTGCTGTGGTCAATTTGCAACTTTACTGCAAGTACTTAGCACACAGAATTGTGTGAATTTATGTGAAGACACAATCTTTGTTGTAAAATCAGGGTTATTATGAAACAATTCCAACTGACATTTTTTTCAACCGTTTTTTTATACAATAACATGCAAAAGGCACCAATAAACTACTGAATTCAGATGACAGCTGAAGAACAGACTGAAATGTAAGTCACTTTTAATTTATATTCTCTTCCCCTCTGCTAAATCTTACGTTTAGCCCATATTCACACCAAAAAAACAGTACAATGTATTCATGCTACTACTCTGGACAAACCTGGACAATAACATTTTCTAGGCACAAAAGTGAAGACTTTCAGTTAAAAATGATGTAAATGGTGAACTGTTCCTCACACAAAGCCATTAAATGTCTTTAAAGTGCTTGTAATATAGTGCAGAAGTTGTATGCACCCCTCATGGTGCTTTTTTTCTTTAGACCTTTTTCTGGCTTGAGAGACACGGTCACTACGAACTGTCACCATGAATGGAAAGTATTGCTTAAACATAAAAGATTAGGTCATATGGGCTTGGAACAACATAAGGGTGAGTAATCAATGACAACTTTTCGGCTGAACTGTTCCTTTAAGGCATCTCTGTATTTGTCTTAGACTAAGCATGCGTGGGTGTGATCAGGTACGTACAGCTCACAGTGAGATTGAAGGGAGCGCTCCTCCCTGACTCCAGTGGGTTTTCTGCAATGCAAAAAATGGGTCCTCGCAGATCTGTACGGC
This sequence comes from Tor tambroides, assembly GCA_021397915.2. Taxonomy (NCBI): domain Eukaryota; kingdom Metazoa; phylum Chordata; class Actinopteri; order Cypriniformes; family Cyprinidae; genus Tor; species Tor tambroides. The sequence goes on along the minus strand of JAFVLL020037095.1, from coordinate 75,553 downwards.
GAACTTCAGCAATAGTTAGCTCATTGCTGACTGCATTTAGTTTCATATGTGTGCCATCCACCACCAAAGGGACTGAACCATTCAGCCACTTGTAAGTAAAGGAGCCTTTGGCAGAGCAGGTGAGAACCACGGTGCTGTTGAACTCTACAGCTTCAGGGAGATTGGACGAAATCTTGACGTCAGTTACGGGTTCTGGAGAAAAGAGAAGAAAACCATGGATTGGGTTCATTCAGAAACATTTTTGCTCTTGCTTAGAGTTTCCCAGGGAATGAAACCAAAGAGGTTAAGTGTCTTGCTCAAGGCCATAATCGTGACAGGTCATGACTTGCTTCTTGGGCGATCCAACCAACAACCTCTGGATAACTAACCCTGAGATTTGACAACATTCATCTTACATTAAAAAAAGTCTCCTAGACAGATCCAAAATCTCTGTAAACACTTGATTTCCAGTCAATGGATGAATGTCTTTAAAATGAATCATACTGCAATCATAAGTTTAAAGCAAGTCATAAAATGAGTCATCACTACTATCCACTAGGGCTGATTTAATCATATAATTCATCGTTCTTTAAAACCAAATGCAAAAATTGCATATTATCTGAAATTAACCCACTGTCCAGCTGTGAAATGAACTGTTTTTGTGATTCAGTGCAACACTTAAAGAACTGCTAAGAGGTATACATTTTGTATTCAACAAAAAGTGTCTAGACTATAACTATACAGTATAGCTGAAGATTGCACTGGATATTCAATACTTACCAAGAACCTCAAGATCAATCTGTCCGGACAGCTGCTGTCCCTTATTAGTGACTATAGTGAGAATATATTCCCCTCCATCCTCCTTCACCAGCGGCCCGAGCTGAAGCTCACACGTCGTCTTATTGTAGATGATTCTGCTGGCGTATTTCTCATCAATGTTATCGGTGTTTGATACTAGGACACTTGTAATTATCGGTGCAATTACTGGACCTTTGTTGAAATTCCATGTTACGGTTAGAAAATCCTGTGATGAGGTGATTGTTGTCTTGAAGATCACATTTTTACCTGGTTCAATAAGGTAAGGAGAAATCTAGATTAAAACACCTGTGCTAAGTTCTTAGAAATGTATCTAATATTTAATGAATAGCTCCATATATTTTTAATAAATATTTTTGAGTGAATGAACATCTATTTAAAGTATACTCGAATACTATTGAATCCTATCCTTGCACCTTGAATACATGTGAGTACACAGCAGGTTTTCTTGTCACGTGACAACAAAATGGCTTAGTTATGCCACACTGAATATGATTTGGCAGGAATTTTTAAAGTAATAATAATTAAAATAATTTAATAAACTTATTTCCTAAAATAAATAATAGCCTACATTGTGGCAAAAGTCTAAACTATCAAATTACTGATTTTTTCAAGACTTCCAGACATTTTTAACATTAACAAATATCAAAATGATTTTAGAAAACAAAAACACACCGAACCATGGATAAACCATACATGGACTCACCGATAACGCCGTTCGTTTTGTCGTTGAGAAGCGGACTGCCCTCGGAACAGCATCCTATAAGAGGAACGTTTTTCAGTTAGGACACGAAGGTGAACTTAAGGATAAAAATTAAACAACACATTACACATTATGTCCTGCTGTAGACTACTGTTTAAAAGCTTGCAATGATTTTTAGATAGCCTGCAAAATTTTGTTTTTTAAAATTGAAAAATAAATGTGCTAAGTGACATTTTTATCTTTAATTTTTGCTTTTAACTTACCAAGAGCGGCCAAAATGAGCAAAGGCAGCGTAAAGTTATAGAAATCCATATGGAGAGATGTGAGTCCCTGGAGCGACAGACAGGAATGCGAGACGGTGTGACTTTTCTGTAAGATCTTGAGAAAGTTAACGCGACACACCCAACCAGTTTATCTGAAACCCCGCCCCTTTCAACCTGAACTCTTCTGATGTCATCATTTACTGTGCTTCATTAATAAGGAGAAACATTGCCCCCTAGAATTCATTTGTCTTTTTTATTTTTTACCATATAAAAGCACACAGCATGTTGCCTACTGTATTTGCATAAAATACTTATTCAGTGAATGTAAACAAACTGACAGTATAAATGATTATAGCTGTTTCTTTTTAAATCAAATAAAATCAGCATTAAATACACAAGTAAAGTAGGCACAAGATCAGGCTGTTGTATTAACACTGCAATTATATGCACATAAAAATGTAAAAAAAAAAAAAAAATCAAGAAAATATATACATATTTAATATACACACATAAATACTATATATTAATAATAATATATGAGTTATATATAAAAAAATTGCATAGAATACTTAATGAATGTAGGCAAACTGTCAGTAGAAATACTTACAGCTGTTTTATTTATCAAATAAAATTAAATACAAAAATAAATTATGCATGAGATCAAGCTGTTATATTAACATTGAAATAGATCCACGTTAAATTATATATATATAACATTTTTTTGTTTGAGCATCAGTAACTCAGTGGTTGTTTGTGCTAGATCTCTCAAACTTTGATATATGGTAGCCATATTTGTCTACTACAAATCAAACTCACTTGGACGTGTACTGCATAATCACAGATTATGTGAGTTAATGTCAGATACAAAGAGTTCTGTTGTTACAACCTACCCCACTACTGGGGTGAGTTGTAACACAGGCTGGGGATAGATGTAACAGCGTGAAGTAATTTGCCAAAATTATATCGTATTGCTTGTAGGACTTTAAATTTAGCACAAAAACAATTGCTGTGTGTGTTTGTGTGAGCTGTATTGTATTCAGTCACTATGTGTTGCCATCTTCCTATTTTTATGTGAATTTTGGAATATCACATAAAAAAAATGCTGGATGGAAATGTTAAGATGCGCATAAATTCTAAACATATGCACAAAAAAAAAATGTATGTGCTCATTTGAGGCAGATAGTGTTTTTATCCAATAAAAAAGATATGTGCATAAACTATGATGGAAACACATTTTACATAAATCCCTTGATGTGCAACAAAAACCTCACATGACTTTGCCTCAATAGAGGATGTGATTGGATAACTGGACTCATTGGAATCATCATAAGGAGTTGGTTGTAACATTTTTAATGAACTGTTACAACTATCCCCACCCCAGACAGCCATAACATAGATAACTGTTTTAGCATGTGGGTTTAAAGTTAGCATGAATGCAAAGTATCACATTAAACTAGAGAAACAGCTAGGTTATGTAAGTCAAATAATTGTATCTACAATACAATGATTGCTAGGCAAAATAATAATCTTCATGAAAAAATTACTTTCTTTCCTGAAAATAATTTTTTTGGTCATAAAATCTACAGTGTTGCTCACATTCACATGCCACTTCTCCTGTAACATTAAAAATGTGAATGGAGTGCATGATATTGATAACATCACCACAGCTCTTTTCTGACTTGTCAAACTGACCGTGTTACAACACTCCCCAGTCTCCCCTATATATTTATTTGAAGTGGTTCAAAAAAGTTCAAAGTTGTCCTGAGACAAGAACGGGTAATGTGATGAAATATGTAAAATATGTATAAAAACAAAGTTAATAAACTATGATTTATTACATATAAATTCTGTAAATTAAAAAGTAGACCAAGCCTGTTTAAGAAATCATACCTCTTCTTAAAAATCATTGCGTTCGATAACTTAAAACAATGAACTGCTATAATCATGTGGGGATAGGGATATGTATTTCTTGCTTCTACTGACTCCTAGTGTCAAAATGAGACACTTCATGCTTGCACATGGGTGAAGCAGAAAAAGGAACAACAGCCAAAATTAGGAAAAGAGTTAGTGATTGGTGTTAGAGATCTGATTTTAAAAAGCTTAAAGCAGCTCAGCAAAAATATTGATTTCTGTTATCACGTTTTCTCCATCGTATGTATTTACATCTGTTCTCTCTTAGAAAAATAGACGGCCCGTGTGTTTTACCTCTAGTTGTCTCTTTGAACATGCTCTCTAATAAATATAGTGCTTTGGGGCTTTAAAAATTTTAATTCCTTAGTCTTTGCTTTGGAACATTTAAGGGTTTATCTGTGAATACTGTATCTGCCCCCCTGCCACATGCTGCTCTCCTTCCTCATCCATCCTGCAGTCAAAGGACACGCTGCGCTTGTGTAGTTCTGAGAGAACACCTCACAGAGACAGATGCCTGTGAAATACATGGAAGTCTATGAAGCTTTACAGGTGTTCGTGCTTCTTACAACGATCCCCTGGAGAGCTGAATGACAGTGGAACAACACCTCTGGCAGTCGGTCTGCTCAAGAGTGAGCTGAAACTGAAAATAATTATCTCAAGATAAATCAGGAAACGGTAGAAAAATGTGTTATGTCTACCTCCAACTAATAACTGCCCAGGGGTGTTGCATATGGGAACCAAGTGAATTGACTTGCCATCACATGTTTTCTTATCTAGTACAGGGCCCCAAATTAGACATTTTTTTTACCCTTCGGGGCAAAACAATCAAGTTAATACATATTTTGAAATATGTGGTGCTGAAAGCTGTCAGTATAGACTAATAATAATTTTGTCTTGAGGTAAATTCTTGTCTAGCTGAAAGTTGTCTGTTAGTGCTATAGTTTTACATAAGAATAGTTACTGTCAAAAAACAGCTGGAATAATAAGGTATAATGCAATGTCATGATTTTAGGACAATTTATGGAAAATGGCTCCTTTAATTGACTTTGCTAACGAAGGATCATTTTTTCAAATTTAACATGTTTTCTTTTATTTTGTAAATGAATCATGATTCAAACAACAGAAGAAAATCCGGACAGCACCTACTGTTAAAAATAGAATATCACATTCAGAAATGTCAACCTCCATAAAATAATCAAGTTTTTCCTTCACTTTCACTATGTACATCAGGGACATCATGCATTTATATCTTTGGAGGGGGGACTACAGGGACAGTCCTGGCTTAGCCTATGTGGTGTCCAAAACAAGATACAACATGACCAAACAAGGGAAAACACACTTTAATTACTTCATTTTTTAATGCATTTGTAAGATTAAGTCTATACTGTTTTATTTTGCTATTAAAACAAAAACCGAAGCTGAAATTGGACACAACTAAAAAATAATTTTCTTTCATTCAAAAAGAGAAGCTTTGACTTTCCGTCCCATTGAAGATATTATCTATTTAGATATGCAAACGAACGATTTCTGCCACAGTGTTTCACCTTTTTACCTACAAAAAAAATTACATTTTTATTTTTTATTTTTTGGGGGGGAATTTAATTAAAAATCCACTTGACTATAATGTCAGGGACCCACATTTGAGGTTAAGTATTTTAAACGCACGATTACAACATCTCTCTCTTTAACGTTCTGACCCTTTCACTAGAACACATTGTTTAAAAATAGATTCTCATTTTGTCCTATTCTGTATTTTCCTTTAAGCCAGTGTTGCTCATTTCACTTGAACTCACAGTCTGTGCTTCTTCCCATGTTCTCTCAATTTGCTGCCCTAGTTTTACCCCAAACACCCAGAACATCACATAAAACACACTGCATTCGCCTGAGAACATCTCAATGAAGCCACTATCCGTGGGTAATGCTTCTGTCAACCACTGGAAGGCAGTTTTGTACAGCTTATTTCACCCTGTTTTCTCTGTTGCAAGTAAAAGCTCAAAAAGCAGGCCATCTGCTCTGTTTAGTCATCTTATCATATCCCTTTGGCTGCCCTTGTGTAATTCATAAGCAAATGTCAAGTTTCCGTGAGAATATGTGTGGGAATACTTTAATATCGTCTGTCCTTATCTTAAACAATGTTGAACAAGTTGGTGACATCTGGCTGCTGTCTGCATATGTTTGGTTAAATAAGGTGTGAAGTGTAGTGTGACTCACCTTGACTCACCTTTGCTTCTCCTTCTAAGAATGCTTAAACATTTCATTGTTAAACATAACAGATACATCCGATTACATACAACATACAAAGAGACTAACTTGTAGCATTCAACGCAACAATTGTGTCCTAACAAGGCGAGACGTGAGTAATTTGTCTGTTCACAATGAAAGCGGGAAAAGCTGCACGGCATGATCCAAACACAGGCAATCAGAACAACATCTCACACGACTAGCAGAAACATTCTAAGACTGACCTCAACACACTTAAAGACCGTTCCCATCAACTGGAGCAGATTCTAGTCTTTGACAGTCAGAGAGGAGCACAAACCTACTGACTAATGACTGAATCAGTCAATATATCAATATATTAATTATCTCATGTATGTCTAAAATCAGAGATTAAAAATGAATTGGTTCTAAAAACAGTAGGCTATTTTTTTCCCGTTACATTTCCAGAAGTTAGAATGAAATAAAACTTTACTTAATAAATTCAAAGCAATGTAATTTCCTCATCCATTTGACACAAAACTATTATATATAATTAATATATATATTACAAAATTTTATTTCGTCATATTCGTGATTTTTTAATGAAAATTCATTATTTGTTATTAAGTTGATTTAAAATTCTTCATAATTTTTAAGAAGTTAAAAGTCAAGAAAAAATGGAATTAGCCTGTCTATAGATAGGCGTTTAGACTTTTATTAGACTGCAGATCGAAATAAAAGAATTCTTGATAATCTTTAAAATGAGAGAAATACCTGTTTTGTAATCAAGGAAAAAAAAAATTAGGCTACAAAATTCCAAAATGAATGCTGAATGATGTTTGACAGTGAAGGCATCTCCACTGCATAGCCGCATAGAATCGCTGGTGTCAGTTGCAAATATTAAACATGTTTAAAAAAAATCTTTGTCAAAACGACTGGTTCTTGAATTCTAAGATTCTAATCTTTAGACGGCACACACTACGCAACTTTTTCTGCCGACTGCAAACAGCGACTGGGGGAGGGGTTAGGATTAGGTAATCAGGGAGCGACTTCAAGGAAGGGGTGCATAATCTGGCAGGGGTGCAGAATTCGGCACAACACCGGTTTGGCTGGGCATGATCAGTTGTCAATACCAAATTCCATTCATAATCGGCCTGACAATGGTGTAGTGCGTTCTTGGCTTAAACTCACTAGCGAATACCTGCTGTCACGATAGCAGAAAGAGAAATAAAAGGCACTATTAGAAAGTGCACCATTAGGCACTATTAGAAACAATTACTATAATACTGGAAAATGAAATATTTGTGCTTAAAACGTTGCTTGCACTAGATGTAATTTTGTACAGGAATTTGAGGTGATGCAGAGTAGGCTTTTGGACCAATGAGATTTCACTATGGGCGGGGCCTCACAACAGAACTCCACAGGGATTGGCTGTGTCTGAAAATTCAATGCTTGGTGAAAAGGATGAAATATCATCTGAGAGAACGTGAGAGAATATGGTTGTTGTTTTTAAATCTAGAATTCAATTTCTAACGACAAAAAGCAGTATAATGAATATCAGCTATCTTCATATTTAGACGCAGCCGTAGAAACCAAGTGACTGACAAAATGTCCTGTCATTCATCGCATGTCGTGGTTACAGGTTAGTACTAATACAAAACGAATTCTGATTTATTAAGTTGTATAACTTTTATCACAGAATTGATTAACTTATCGCATCACACCTGGTTAGGACACAGTGTAAGAATTGGAAGCCATTCCAAACAGAGTATGTGGAATCAAACTAGTTTATAAACTAACATAAACATCCATTAAGGGCAAAAGTCACAGTCTGAATCACTGTTTTATTCCAAACGTGTCTATATATTTAACGAAAGAGGGCAACAGCCCTCCTACATAACCCCACAGTTTGATTGGAATATTAATAACAATATAATCTGAATCATTTGCCTTATTTTCTTCATTGTGGGTGTGATTCTTCAAGCACTGGTATAGAAATCTCTGAAAATTAATGAGAAATAAAAAATCAGCTTTGAATAAAAAAAATGATTATCACATTTCCATCTCCCTTGACACAAACGCACTCACTCTCACACACAATCATAAAGCACCAACATACGAATGCTATAATACTGCAGATTCTAAACAGGGCTGCTATGTTTACACTTTGGATATAAATGGATATCACCTCACAAGCACCCAGACAGCAACTTCTAGTGCACTTCAACAAACCATTCATGATAGAGGCTCATTTAATCCTATAATGAAAACATCATTAATTGTCCTCTCACATAATCAGATAAATGCCCCTTCAGGTGCACAAAGGGTTTTCTGTCTCGTCTTCTTGTTGCTGTCATTGTTCCAGTGATGAAAAATGTTTCTTTGTGTCCTCGCGAATTGCAAATATTGACGGGCAGCTTGTTAAAGTCAACATGAAATCGAAACTGACCCTATTTAGTTCCTTTACACACATTCCTGGTCCTATTGTGAATGATTCACCAGTGTATGTCAGGGAAAAAATGCTAAAAATGTAACTTTCTTGCTTCTGAAATAACTTGACATCATCGAGGTTGTGCGGCTATTAGTAACTATTAACCAATAGCCAAATTGGGATTTTTGTAGAGTACTGTATTACAGTAATGCAGCCTTTCTAAAAGCTTGCCAATAATTAACACAGTAATTCAATGACAATTAACGATAATACAATAAAGATATGGCAAAAATAGCAAGTAAATATAGATCAGGAAAGCAATGTTACCACTGGGATTTGCAGAGACGGTCTCAAGGGTCAATCTTGAACTCCACAATCCAATGATCCAATTCAGGTCTGGAACGCTCACTTTACGAGATCCAATCAATTGCTGATGGATCAAATCCCACCCTACATATATCCATTCTTGAATATCCTGTTTTACCTGGAAATATGTCACATTATGGAAATAAACTGGGTTTTTAATGCCTTTCATGTTGATTTTAACCTTTAACAAGTTGGCGTTTTAAGACAGAAGATGAGAGACTAAAACCAGGTGAGAAATCTTAGAGGTTGAAGAAGAGGAAAACCAATTCCTGACCACAAAACTTATACTTTGTCCTCAGAGAAATTAACAAGAGGGAAAAAAACAGGTATCATATTTAAAAAAAAAAAAAAAAAAAAAAGACTAAAAGAATGAAACCAAAGAAAAAGCTAGAAAGGAAAACAAGCAAGAGACATTCAGGAATAAAAATGAATTGCAACCCTACCCCTTATTTAAAGAAAGGAAGAAAAAAATAAAATGTATTTGCACCAAAGTCATTTCAGTTCAACGTGCACACATTTTAGGTACAGACTCCATCGTCCTCTCACAGGAGCGTAGTCCCCATCACAAAGCATGGAGAAAATCCGCACTTCAATGCAAAACTATCAGCTGTCCTCATAGTTTTCCTCCACGTTCCCTTTATGACGTTGCATAGCATACTTTCAAGGGATATGCATTACATAGTCTCAACAGCATGCCAAACCTCACTGGCTTTCTAAGCGCCACTGCAAGATGTGGTGTTAAAACCGGACACTTGGACAGCAAGCGATTGGCTGAATCATCTTTCTCTCACTCAGTGTCCATTAATGCATCCAAAAACGGCCTTTATTTGCAGTATCCCAGAGGTCACTTTGACTGGAGGCGTGGGCAGAGTCTTTCCATCTGTCCTCCAGCACTCATTTACATGGAATTATTGTCCCGACAAAAGTTTCTTTACTTTCAGTCTCAGTCCTGATTGCAGAGGAGATCGGTAGAGGGAGTTTTAGTGGGAGGCAGCGGCCTTGGAGGGGGCGTGGGTTTGGCCCTGCGTGGGCTGCCCGAGCCTCCTCCCTCACTGTCGGTGTTTGTATTGGAGGCGGAGGGGGGCGGCGGAGGCAAACGTGGGAGAGAGGATGTGGCAGAGGCCAGTGGTGAGATGCGCGAGCAAGATGACGTAGAGCGAAGGCTCTGGATCCGCCGGCACTCCTGGCACACCCGCACATGTGTGCAGCCGCGGGGTGCCGCAGTGGGGACCAGAGAGGGTGCGCTACTGGGTACGTTGGCACTGAGAGGGTCCTCCAGCAGTCGCTGAGGGCCCGGGCCCATTTCCGCAGCTCCCCCAGCGGGCCCCGGTCCAGCAGCGGCGCCGGTTAACGGTCCCGTCCCGCTGTAGAGTTTGCCGTTGCTGAGACGCATCTCCCTCACGAGCCGCATCTGACGGGGAGCTCCTAAAGGGAGACGGGCTGGGTGCCGGAGGATGCCCTGGGACGAGAGGGGCCGCCGGCGCCGCAAACGAGAGTTCTTTTTACAGGAGATAACGTTTCTGAATTCAGTCATCATTTCCTGACATACTGACACCTTAGGGAGGATCAAAGAGGAAGAGAGAGGAAAGAGAGTCAGGAAGGAAATATACAAGCAAAAAAGCCGAAATGGAAATGGACAGGAGTAAAGTGAAAACAGAACGTCATTTGCTCAATTATCTGAAGTGGATATCACTATTCGTATCTCATACTGAAAGTTAGGGCGGTGGTTCACCACCTTTTTCACTTCAAAAGCCCTCATTGTGCGCAACAATATTTGAAGGACTCGTTATTTACTTGATAAAGATTTGTAGAAATACTTTCAGTTTTAAAAATATTTCGAGCATGGCATCAGTATAAAAATGTAAATACCCATGGAATTATAAGGTATTCATTTACATGACTTCCAGTTCTATTTTAAAATTAGGCAACATAATATATCCTAGTTTTTCAAGACAAAAGGAATCTTGGTTTGAGGGGGTGAATTAAAATAAGAAATATCTTGAGCTTTAGTTGTTTCAGCTTATTGTAATGCTTTTTTGTCTTTTTATAAATGATTTTAAGTCATCTTAAGGCACCCTTGGAAGTCTGCTGAGGCCCCATAGTGGTCTACGGCCCCCTGGTTGAGTTAGGGGTTTATCTACCTGGCAGACTAATAAATGAATGTAAAAAATCCCATACATTTAAATTTATGCATTTTGTAGATAATTTTATCCAAAGCGACTTACAATGCATTCAAGATACATATTATATAAGTGAATGCTGTTGCTAATGGCATGCTTTGCCACTTGACCTACAGAAATAACCTGAACTGAATAACGTTGTGTGCAAAGTAGAGTTTTCCGAACCAGAACAACTAAGTCTTTATTTTCTCCATTTGTCTAAAATAAAATGAAAAAAATATGCTCTCAAATCTTGTGAAACTCATAAAGACTGTGATGCATCATTGTGCCCCTAAGCATTGCATAAGCAAGCATGTTCGTTAGAAGAAAACTAGTTTCCTTTTTCTTTGTCAACTTCAGTCTTAAAATAGTTTAAGTTTCCATTTAATAGTTGCTTAAACATACTAAAATGGTCTATAATAGTATTCATTCATACTCCAAACAGCCTGTCCTTAAATTTACATTCATGAATCTGGCAGATGCTTTTATCCATAGCACCTTATATGCAGCACAAACTGCATTTATATTTGATCATTTTGGGGAATCGAACCCATGACCTGGTCACTGCTAGAGCCATGTTCTCTGTTTGAGCTGCAGAAATATGTACGATAAACTGTGTGAAAGCTGTAAAAGCGTTACATCACAAACACAGACGGCGTGACTGGTTGGCGTTGTGACCTACTCGTGAGTGTCTGTGGTTTCGGACGGGGCAGGAGTGAGGGCGTACCTCGTCTGTCTCGGCCGAGCGGCGCGTGGACCACACGAACTCCATAATGGCTACAAAAACAGCTATTATGAGTCCACATATCAGCACCACGAATATCCCGCCGATATTCTCCATACCTAGACCTGAAGCAAAAACACAGCAATGTGAGTAACACACAGAAATGTCCTTCTACACATACACTGTGGATCTGATTAGAGATCTGCATTCCCGCAGGATTCCAGAGGGATCCTATTAAACTATGTTTCAGAGATGTAGGTGGGTGTAGGCGGTATTCCTAAGAGTCATCAGCAGAAACGTGAAGCCAGGTGGTTTGATAAGTAAAAATGTTAATTTCTCTTTTAAAAAAATGCATGTATGAAATGATTTGTTTCAATGAACTGTTTAAAATAATAAGAATAGTAATAATCAGGGACGGAAGATGTTATTTCTATTAACATGAACTTATTTGATTTTGTATGATAATCAGCTTCTGTTGTGTGTTGGGTCACCATTAAAATTGGAATCCTGAAGCAACAGCAGCAGCAGCTGAGAAGAGACAGGGATTTTCAGCTTCTCTTAACAAGGATTGGTTGATACAAGTAATTAATTCACTCACAAAGAAACACCAACTGAAAAACTTTTGTGTGTGCAAGAATAAGTGGAAACCCACAATAATTCTGAGTTTACCAGAATCACAAAAACAGGGCTCATATTATTTGACATTTTCTTGCAGACCTGTAAATAACTCTGAGAGACTGAAAAATGTCACTTTCTGGTGAATATACAAGCTTTGCGAACCACACTAGAGAAATTACACGTGTGTTCATGCCTGCACGCCAAATAGCTACCATTTCCCCTCCGTTCCCCCGGGCCAGCATGAGTCTACAAAACACAGAATGCAAATATCACCAGACCACATAAATAAACACTCACAGTGTAAGCAGAGCTGTGAAGCATCTGTCATTTGAATCAGACGGATGTAGTACATCCTATATGCAATATTATAACAATATAAAGAGCGACAGGAAATCAAATATCCACACTGTCAATGTTTGTGTGATTTGAGCAAAACTCTTTTTTTTTTATATATTTCACACAAATAGATGTTTATTTGAAGAGCGGATATACTTAGGTAGGCTAGGTAAGGCTGCTGTAGGTAAACAAATAACACCATGCAAACACTACATTCAGGATTCAATGAATCCTGTAATTTACAGCCAAATAAATACTTTAGAAATGACCCTATCTAAAAAAAAAATCCATGACCTTTTCAGATTTTATTAATTTCCAGGACTTCACAAGGCCTGGAATTCACACTTGTGAAATTCTCTGATACTATCAGCTTTTCCAGGACGATCTGAGGGAGCCCTTGTGTATTCATATATATCCATCCCTAATCCAAAAATACAACTATTGATATTCTGAGACATAAAATTAGAAATTATTTAAGGCAAGATGCTTCAGGCAAAACCATTGTTTTTCTATGCGTTGGTCTATTTTGTGGTTTTGGGCTCTTTTGCTTCCATAACACATCTTTCAGACTAGTGGAAATAAAACATCCTAAATGCACACTAAGTGTTTATTTTATGACACTTTACCTATTTGTGCCTGTAGATTTCAATTACAATACATATCTATGAAGGCCGTTTTCTTAAAATAAGTTTTTTCTCATGCACTAAGCCAGAAATCTCCACTTCAATAGCACTAACGTACACCAGACATGACAGTTTTATTCCTATCTATATTCTGAAGGATTTTACAGAGAGGTTTGTTCACATATCAGTTGCCTGATTTATATAACATTTTATTCCTAAAGACATGGTTAAAATCTATTTATTTTTTTCTGGCTGTTGACTGTATTTTCTGATGTATGGAGTGAATCAGAGATACATTTGTCAACAAAATGAAACAAGAATTTTATACCCGGCTTTATGTATTGTTCAGATTTCTGTTCTGGAAATGTATGCAAGTTACTGCATATTTAATTAGATAATGCCTTATTTGCATATTTAAACATAATATTTATATAGAAAACTTACAATGTACTGTTAACTGGTGAATGCATGGTGATATCCTATAACTTTTACCCTATTCACCTGTGAAGATAAGGAACCTTTGGTTGCCTTACATTCTTTTAAAGCAGTTTTCTTTGCGAAGACATTCATCAGGATTTAGTATTCCTCTAAAGGATAAAAGGATGAAAAACTATAGGACAAAATGAATAGGGTGCATTTGAGAATAGCAAAACTTACTCTGACTAACACACACACACACACAGACTTCAGATTATAAATATTCAGGGTCGTACCAGAACCCATAAATTAAAATGCCAGTACTGCTGGTATCAGGATGTACAGTAACAGAACAGTATGTTATGCTGAGGTGCTAATGAGTATAATAACAGCGTTTCGCTCACCTTTGGCTCGATGGTCTTCTTCTTTAGGACACTTTCCACCCTCCCACCATCGACGCTTAAGGATTTCTAATCTGTTGTTCTCTTGCAGCTGCAGTATTCCTAACGTGATCTCATCTCTGAATGGTGAACCTGTAAGAGAGTGAATGAAACACTTGAACTCCAAGGGTTACCAACTGGCAAGGCTGGGAATCTAGCTAACTAGCTTAAGATTCGAGTTACAGAAGTACAGACTGGCTAAGGCTAGCAATGCTATGTTAAGATTAGCAATGCTACACACAAAGTAAACAGTTTTTGGCCTTTTGGACACCTTTAGTGACAGGGACATTTATAGGAAATGACTCAAACCAGTGTTGCCCTCATTAGCACTCTGGTTTAACGTGTCAGAACACATACGCTAACTGCTATGACATGACTGAGTATATCTTAAGTCAGCTGATGCTGTGCAAATGAGTTAAATTAGCCAGTGTGTCAGAATGGAAATGAATGTTATGATAGGTTAATTCCAAATTATTTGACTTGTTACAATAACATCACCCTTCATTAAACATTATTGTATCACAGCTAATCATGTCACGCTAATAACGATGTGACGTGAAAGGATGTGTTCATCAAATTAAAAGATGTTAATTCAAATTAAACACTGCAGATATGCACTGGAATGGATCAGCTGTCACTGAATGTTAGTTTATTTTTCATTCAAAGGCTGTGAAAGTGAAGTACCTTGCAGGTGCATGTTTTTGCACCTCAGTATAATAAGCACAAAACATTTATTTTATGTGTCAATATCACTTACATCAAGCCCTGTGTTTAAAGTTGCAATTTTCTCATGTCATGTATGCACGATTTCAAAAACACCTTCAACCTCATTAGAGAAAACCTGCCTGTGGTGTTGCTTCTTGCATCATTTGGTCTACTTTAAGTGAAATGTTCAAGGATAGGTGTGGAAAACATGTTCAGTTTTATCTGAATTGCCATTTTAGCAAGTCTTTGAGCTGTTTTATTGTGACTCATGTTTCACAGGACCTGTCTCTGAGCGCTTTGCATCGCTGCACCAGGTGAGCTACCAAGCAAGTTTACATCAGAAAAGCCATATGGAGACAATTACGTGATGCAAACATCAAACTGTATTGGTTTACAAATGCACTATGGTAAAAGTGTTTTGAAATCACAACATAGAATTGTGCAAGGTCTTTTTTAATTGATAATCTGCCCCATGGGGCAGTAATAATAATGTGTATGAAAAAAAAAATGTTAGTGTTTTACCGAAAACTGCAGTTAATCGTTATGTATAGGTTTTTTTTTTTGGTAGTGTGAGAAGTGTCCCGAGCACCTATCAGCGTCGCCCTGGCAACGAGAGAGGAACACCTGTTCACCATCAGCACGGGCTGATCGGTCGCAGCTGTCTCTCATTAACAGAGGGCTACATAAGCCACTCTGCCACACACGCCGGTGAGCAACGACTCCACTCTTCAAATGACTAACGCTTGTGTCCGCCCCTCTTTCAGACAGCAGCCAGCGACCGATCGGCCCCCCCTCACCTGGAGCACCACGCCACAACACGGCCACTGCCCACGGAGCACAGAACGGAGCACGCAGCACTGTCTTGGAGCACTGGACCCGTTAGCACTCCCACTCACACAGTCCCTTTTGTTCAATAAACACACCCTCCGGGGTTTTCATTGCATCTTCCTTGGTCGTGTGATTCTTCAGCCCGCCACAGTAGATAGGAGCATGTTGAGCTTATGTCATTTCTAACATTATTGTTTTATATTTTATAAAATTATTTAAAAATACCTATATTTGTTTTTAAGAATAAATCTGGTATTTAAAGCAACATGGTTTTGAAAGGTCACCAACTGGATAGTGCATTGCTTGGTTGTAATTACATTCTAAGCTTGTTATCTCAGGTTCTGAGGAATTTATTTCACCTTCCAGCACTAAAATGTTTTGAGAAGTTTAAATATTTGCTGTTTTATTAGAAAATTACCCGACTGAACCTCACTATTGAACCTAACTATTCACCACAAAAGCACATACAGTACATTAAATATGAAAAGGTATTTACTGTACAAACAATTTTACTACCATAATGTGATGTACTTTTTGACTGAAATAGAATATTTATAGAAGTACATATTCTGATGAATCATGCAATTTCATAACATCAGTTAATACATTAGGTACCTTTAAAGGCAGGGTAAGCAATTTTCACTCGGGGCCGAGTACCAAAACAAACTTGTAGCCAATCAGCAGTAAGGGGCGTGTCTACTAATGATATGGAGGAGAGAGCGTTCAGTGAACAGCCAAGCCGAGCAACAGAAAGATAGAGATGGCGGATAAAAAACAGAAGAGGAAAATGTCTGCGGAACGATAAGACAAGAAGTAGGACCCGTGTAAATATCGGATCAGCTTTCCAGCACTGGAGAGAACTCAAGGAGCGGAAGGCCTGCGATCGGACGCCGAGGTTGCGTTGTTTCTTCCCGATAGGTGAGTAACACCGTGTCTACACCGGACGTGCTGCGACGCAACAGCTAAAGCCTGCCTACACTGGACGCGTGTATTTCAGGCGAAGAACAGAAGAGCTAAAACTCAAATCTGCGGTTTATTTATAAAAACAGTGCCTATTTGAAAATGTGCTTCGCCGATTTCGGAGCTGTGAGCTCCACACGATCACTGGGTGCTCAGTGCTCATGTATCCCGAAGAGAGGAGCATAACCTCGGCTAGTCCTTCTGACATTTGCCGCTGGCTCTGATGTCTCTGTAGTGGATAAACATAAGTTATAATTCATTTTGGGTAAATCTAACAGGTAATCTTTGGTCTTTATTCTATTGTTCTATTAATATGTTAAAATGAAAATGAAAACAGGCAATGTTTGATATAATATTTCGTTTCATTGTAATGTATGTACGTTCCCTGAACTACAATTCTGGGGCTATTAATATGTTTAAAGGAAAACGAAAAGAGGCAGTGGTGTTTGATATATTTCGTCTGTAAATACAGTGAAGAAGATTGCAGTAGCCGAGGCGAGCTGACTGACGTTATCAAGTACCCTGCTCTTTGCAGAATTACCGGACTTGCATCGTTCAGTCCGCGGGTCTAACTAGTGAAGTCTAACTCATGAAGTCCGAACTTGGTATTGAGAAACACGCGCAGACCTAACGTTAAGTCACCAGACTATTTGCCTAATCTTCTCGGTAGTTTAGACCGCGATGGAAACGCAGACAGCAACAGGTCTGGGGGAAAAAAAGTTCCTGGGACATATTGTTCCAGGTAATTTCGGTGGAAAAGCGGCTTATGTTTCACAGAACTAATCGTTGCCTGGGTTGCGTAGGCTACGTATGTGGGGCGGCTCTATCAAAATAGGGGCGAGACCCTTTTGGGGTAGGGGCCTGTTTGTTTTGGGGATTTCAAATATCAACACTGGCTTCCAGAAATTGCTTTCCCTGCCTTTAACTAACAATGAATCTATGAATCTATCTATCTATCTATCTATCTAATATTAACTAACAAATTAATGACAAATATATACAAAATAATATTATACTACATCAATAAATGCTTTAAAATGTTTTTTTTTTTCCATAGTTTATGTAACTATTCTTCAACAAATTGAACCTTATTGTGAGGAGTTACAGATGGAGATATTTGTAGCCTATTGATCAACTAGTTGCTTAAAAGTTCAATGCTGATTTCAAGTTTTACAGTCCAACCCAATCTAAGGACTCTGTGGTGACACCATCTGCACTCCAGGTTGCTATGGAAGTGGATGTGGGGTGTCCATGGTGACCAGTCTGTTCATGAATGAGTGGATGAGAGGATTTTATCACTTGGAACCAGAACTTTGGAAGGCAACCTGAAGAGATGAGTTAGAAGCGGGAGGAGGGAATGAATGTTTGAGCTCCTGAAAGACATTCTATGACCTGGAGATAGTCTTTGAAGACGAATGCTGCTCCTGGGTTCTCATTTCAAATCTATTTACGGGATCATGCGATTACAAGCGTATGTTGATGTCTTGGAGGGCAGTTTAGCCTGGTGGTCATGAGGTTGTTGGACTGATCTTCCTGGAGGACAGAAGATCAAAAACAGCAAGCAGCACTGGTAATTTCCTCATCGCATCTATTAACCTACTGTAGGTACAAGTTCTCCACTGATTTTTGTGAGTATTCGTAAGCATACCGGCTTCCTATGTACTGTCTTTTACTCATACTCTCATAATTTTATCTGTTAAAACAAGACTGTCCTCATTACTTCGCCTTAACTTTTTGGAGCCTTCATTTCTTTTTCTAAGGACCAAAAACCAAAGGTTTTATTATTCTTCATGTATCATGGGAGTCAGCGGCAGCTCATATTCCTGTACTGGCACACTGATTGGGCAAGTTCTTAAAGGGACAGTGCACCCAAAAATGAAAAAACTGTCATTATTTACTCATTATTTTGAGTAAATAATGTAAATACTCATTATTTTACCCTCCAAATGTTCTAGACTGTATGACTTTCTTTCCTCTGCTGAACACAAAAGATGATATTTTGCAGAATGTTGTTAACTAAATAAGCTGAATGGCTACCGTCAACTGTTTGGTTAACAACATTCTTCAAAATACCTTCTTTTGTGGTCAACAGCTGATAGAAATTCATATATTTTCAGAGCATTCATTTTTTCTTGAACTATCCTTTTAATATTCAATTTTCCTCCCAAACCCTTTAGCACCACCAACAGTTTTTACAAAAAAATCTTTGGACTGAATTGTTTAGATATCAGTGTTGTAATTATTAACTAAAATTAAAACAATTTGAAATTGTTTTAGTTGACTGAAATAAAACAAAATATAAATAATAGATTACAAAATGTTTTAAAAACTCAAAAATCAAATAAAAATTAGAAATGTTGCCTTTGCAACCAGCTGAAATAAAATTAAGTTTAAATGACTAAAACGGAAATAAATATAAATGAAACTAAAAATACAGAAATAAATAAAAATAAAAATGACAAAAGCACATAACACATTTTTTAAAACTTAAACTTGAAATTCAAATAAAAACTAAAATGTAAAAATAAAAGTTAATTCAAAGTACCATAAAAGTATATAAATAATACTAAAATAACAGTGTTGGACATGCCATTCTTATTGCTTTTTTTTGCTTGCAGTGTTTTCAATTTCTGTCCAATTAGATTTCCACTATTTCTAATCCTCCTACAGGTTTCATCAGAAAACCCACAGACCATGTCAGAAAATAGCTATTAAAATGTTTCTGATATACTACACTGTTCAAGTGTAACACGTCAAAGACATCATGAAACAATTCTTTACAAATCTTAGAGACATGAAACTTGATATGTGTTGCTGCCAAGAGCAACAAGAGCATTTGTTGACAGCTCCATCTACTAATCAAGACTTTATTATTTTTTTCATTATATTTATTTTTAAGATTTGCTCCCCCTTCATAAATATTACCGACCCAAAACACCCTATAAAATGAACAGGGGCTCTATTTAGGCACAACGTTTACATATTGTCATGAGTTAAAATGTATGGACAGTGGAAAATCTACTCTACTGATGATAGATTTAATTCTTTATAATCTTCTAGTGATGGTTTTAATTAAACTCCAGAACATTCACATTTTAAACTCTCCTTTCTGTTCTTATAAATGCCAAAAGTAGCAGGTAGGGATCCAACACAGGACAAAAGCAATATAATTGCTAAGTATTTTCAGTGTTTTGATTAATTGCACTGACAACAGTAGAAGTAAAGACATTTTGGATTTCAGAAATTTGCTGTTCAGCTTCAAAAGAATGCAGAAAAATATAACAACACTATTAGCTTGCTTAGACGTCTTTGGGAATTGGAGCAGTAGGCCTACTGTGAGAAATCACCACATGACGCCAATAACACTTTTACAGCCTATTTCACTTTCACAGCTGGAAGTAAGCTTCTTAAATTTTGACTTGACAAAGCCCTTTGCACTCAAGTCCAGAAAGCCCTTCTACATTATTCCAGCACATACAGTGACTCAACAGTGGCCATTATCTCACCCAGCCCAATTCTTTAGCCACGATTAAGACCCAAAGTTTTCTCTTTCCCTTATTGTAACACCCACTAGTGGGTATTAAAGGCCTCAATGCAAAACACATATGCCATAAATTGTTTCTTTTCCCTCCCTCATATCTCTCTCTGTCAAGGAGTAATTGCTGAAAATGCCAAATGTCAAAGACAAAGTCAGAATTGCCATTTTTCAAGCGTCGTGGAAAGTGGCAAGCCATCTATCCAGGAGAAAAATTAGAAATGTGCAATATCAGTGTGTGAAGAAGAGATGCTATCATTGTGACAGCGGCTTTCTTGTCTGTGTGATGTTCTCTGGGCCATCATCATATTTATTTCTTGCAGAACTGAAACACTATTTTTGATGTTACTTTTGGACTTTTTATGCAGAGGGATAATGGAGAGAGAACAAAAAATATTGGGGAGAAAAACAGCGAGCGACTTCAGAAAATGCCACAAGCCACACTCAAACTGGTAACATCCACTTGAGCACCACAGCTCAGCATATCAAAGTATGTGAGACAAGAGCTAACCCACATCTCAGACACAATTAAATCACAGAAGGTTTAAGTTTTGCCTAATATATAAACAAATATTAGAATGTATTTATAATTATATTTTTAGATTTATTAGGGATATTTTTTGCCAAAAAAATAAATACATAAAATGTTTGATTAATTAATATACATACTGTAAATAGGATTTAAAGTGCACGATTTCTGTGCCACTACTAGTAATTTTTCTACTTTAGTTGTCTCTGCACATTACACTTGGAAAAGAGAAAATGTTTTAGCATTAACGGTGCTATGTCATTTTTTGACTGTTCTAAAGCATAAAAAATACCATAATACATTTGCAGATATTTAAGAAACATCCTAAGTTCACTGAAAAACAATTCTATAGCCAGTTATTCTACAGTATTTTCTATTTCTATTGAAATGTGTGTTCTGTATCAGAATGTCTGTTTCGTTTAAATCTGTGTGATTCCGGCCATGCACTGCCAATTTAACCAATAGTATTTCCACACCCTGGGTTGCCAGTTGGTGGAAAACACAACGTATTGCAGCAATTGAAACCAGCAAAAAATATGGATCAGGTATTCTACACGTCCTAAAAAGCCTCGGCAACCATTGAAAAAGCTCTATGACGAGGAATATTAAAACACAGATAAATCAGCTGATTAACTTAGAGGGTAAGGCTTGTTGCCTAACATTATCAGTAGTGTTGTTTTTGGCGGCCTGTTTTAATTTTAGTTTTAGTCTAGTCTTTGTGTGAAGCTGTCATTTTAGTTTTTATTAGTTTTAGTCATGTTCAT
>JAFVLL020037095.1:40000-54147 GCA_021397915.2 Tor tambroides | reverse complement strand
TATAATATTTTGGCATAAACTGTGGTTACCATGGAATTTTTCTCACTATTCAGAATAAAAAAACAGACCTGTTCAAGCAACATGCTATACAAACATACTCATTCAGGCCTGTGCCACATTGGATTATATTTCTGAGATGATAAATTGTGCTGTATGGCCAGTGGGAAAGCAGTCATGCATACTTTGGTTTACAGCACACATTCAGTGCATCAGTCAGGGAGTGTTGGAGAAACACCAAAAGCCTCAACAGAACGGCAGGCGTGGCTCTCGCAATTCACAACGGGCCGTCGTGACACTGACTAAACACACATTTGTTTCTTTTTTGACATTTACATTTATTGAATGGGTGCACACATTCGAGTCTCCCACAGTGAAGGTATTAAGTACACCTCAGCTTTAAGGATCTTTGTGTTGACTTAAGGCCAATGAACCCGCTCAACTGGTCACATATGAAAGGAGACCTGTGCAATTCAACACAGCTCCTTCACACCAGCCCAAGAATAGTGATATTAACGTCCATAAAGAACTGTCTTCAATAGAAAAAAAGAACGGCATACAACATTATGATGGTAAACACTGTAAAGCCCATGCAATTAAAATCAGTTCAACAAATATACTGTACGCATTTAACATTTACAGTCTTTCTCTTCCATTAAAATGGACCAAAAATATTGATGATTCATCCTGCACTACACAGATTTTTGTACAATCATATGCTCTCTATTTGTAGATTTTTATACAGATGTGATCTCTCTCTTTACCTTTTTTTCTAAGAGCACAAATAAATGTGACAAAAACAGTTATATTCATAAATTTATTTCTGAAGACTTCTAAGAAATCTTACTAAAATGGGTGTATAACTTGTTTCTGTTAGCAGATAAAAAAGGTTGTGACTTTTTTTCTTGCAATTCTGCATCAGAATTGTGGGATATAAATGCAGAATTGCAAAATATGGTTGCAAATATTGCTAGATGTGAACGCAGGATTGTGAGAAATTGCTAGATGTAAACACAGAATTGCAAGATAAACTCAGAATAGCGAGATATAAACTTAGAATTGCTAGATATAAACAGAATTGTGAAAAACACTGAATTACGATATATAAACCTTGTTGGATGTAAATGCAGAAATTGCGAGACAAACTATGAATTGCTAGATAAAAATGGAATTGCAAGAATAAACTCAGAATTGTGAGATAAAAATCAGAATTGCAAGATGTAAACGCTGCATGATATAAGTGCAAAAAAACGCGAATATAAACTACTTGCAATTCTGAGAAAAATGGTGAAAACTGCAAGACGTTAACTCGCACTAAAAAAAGCGTGAAATAAAGTCAAAATGACCTTGTTTACTTTTTATTCCATGGCAAAAACAAAAACAAAAAAAAAACACTATATTGCAAGATATAAACTCAGAATTCAGAGAAAAATGTCAGAATTGCAAGATAAAATCTTACAACTGTGAGATGTTAACTCTGAGTTGCAAGAAGTAAAGTCAGAATTCTGAGTTGCGAGAAAAAAAAATCTGAATTGTGAGATAAAACTTGCAATTGCCATTTTTATTTTATATTCCGTGTCGGAAGCAAGCTTCCGTGAAAAACAGATCAAAGTCAAGTCTTACAATTACTGTTTTCTTGTAAATCAATGAATGACACAAAAAAAGTGGGGCAGTTCAAACATTATTTTTAAACACATAACATATAACAGTTACATAAAAGCAAAACATTTGAAAATAAATTATATTAAAAGAAACATTGAGAATATAAAACATGACTGCACTGCACTTTAAGAGAATATAAACACCCTGTAAACAACCTGAGAACATTTCACAAATGATAGATGTTGTTTGGTGACTATTCAAATAAATTTAATGCACTGAACAGCATTCATGCACAAAAAAAAAAAATCCATTTCAAATTTGAAATTATCCAATTGCATTTGAAATTCTATCTATCCTATACAAAAACATATTTCACATTCAAAACAACACCTAATATTAGCTATTGCAAAGTACACAAGGATAAGATGCTCTCAAACGACGTCTGTCTCCACAGTGTGGTACAGTACAAAGTAACCGTTAATTCAGTGTATCTGTGGTCAGACTCATATGATTACTGGTCTCTCCACACGAACAGCCCAGACCACTAAAAACACACGCAGGCTGCCGGAGATGGAACTGTCTACAGGTTTGCAAGGAGTTATAAAGCTCAGCATTTTATGATATTTGTGTGTTTTAATGCAAAAAGGGAGTACAAATATATTTAATGAGTGTTTTTGCTGTTGATTTGCACATACATACATATTAAGATGGTTCTGAATGGTGCTTGCGTACATCTAGGGTTAGAAGAAAGTGTGGGCAAGGACATGTTATAAATCAGATTAGCCTATGAATATTGTATTGTTCGCCTCACAGTCCTTGCTGAAGTGGATGCTGGACATTTCTATTTGGATGTTTGTTCACTTAGCCCATATGGCAAAAAAAAATAAAAATTCTGTGGCCAATACATATTTTAAATTATTATTATATTATATAATGTGAAATATATTTATCAAATTAAAAACACATTCTGTTTAAACCTTCAAATGCCAAAATATATTACATTATATATTTCAAGAGGCAAAAAAAAAACAAAAAAAAAACTGTTGCAATCTTAATTTTTTGTGAATGCATTTTTTAAAATTTATTTTGGACAATATATAATATATATTGGAAAATATATTTAGCAATATACTGGCAAGACTGGCAATATACAAAAAAAGTCTATAAAATATATAAAGAGCTAAAATAAACCTATTAAAAATATATTTATGCAAATTTATCAGCAATTTATTTAACTTGGCCATTTTTGTCTATTTTGAAATACAATTTAAAATATATATTTGTAATATATTTGCCATATAGGAGCAGAGGCCATTTTTTTTTTTCAGCCATAACTCTTATTTCCAAAAAATGAGGGGATCAACTTAGAAATCTCTTAAAATGAATGGGCAATACCAGGAATGATGGCTGCTCCGCCCCTGTATACAAACAAACAAATAAAGACAAGCTGAGATTCTACACAGATGCATCTCTATCTAGAGAGATCTGAGCAACATCAAACAGATCACTACAAGATCTTCAAGGTCACTGTTTTGGTCAAAGAGAAAAACTAAACAATGAAAGAAAGAATCAGTATCAGACATCTGTTGATAAGAAAAAAAAAACATTTTCTCACATACTGGAACGCAATAATCAACTTAAACGTATTAATACAAACACTTTTCAGTTTTAAACTTCAGATGTGTTTGTCAACTCAAGGTGATTTTGAAAACAGGCCCGTTTTAGAAATCCATTGGAATCCTGATTACAGCAGGACGAATCGTTGTGGGGACGCCCAAGGACAGAGTAGCAATTTCGCGGCAAAACAGTGGTATGTCGTTGTCCGCAAAAATGCATTTTTTTCCCGCTTCTGAGTTCAAGCATGTTGGATCTTGCCTTACTCTTAAAATACAATGTGTACGGCTCACTAAGAGACACGGGAATAGATGAGGGGTTAAAAAAAAAAAAAGTGTAGCAAAACATGGAAAAGGTGTAAGAAGCTTAAAGCCTGCATCTGATCTCCAAAGCACGCTTTGCCACGAATGACCTTCCATCGACAGCTCAACAGAGCCTTCGGCTTCAAGTCAAGTTGGCCCCGCATATCTTCATTGCCTTGGGACTTCCGAGCATGTTGAACAGGTCTTAAATTCTCGATGTTTCAGTGCCTTGTGGGTGCGTTGATATCTCAAACACGTGACCGTCTCGTCACCCCTCAGTGCATTTCAGGGTGGATTTTGTTACCCAAAACAGAGCTCTTTCAAACTGACCTCTGTGACGTCAAGCCGAGCTGTCGGTTTAGGGTCTGCTGAAGGATTGAGAGGGTGGTGGAGGCTGGATCATGTTTCTTGAAGAACAAAGGAAGCTGTCCACTTCAGCCAAGGGAAGGAAGAGTCTCGCCGTCGACCTCTATCGTGTCCTTAAGATTGGGGTACGTTTGCACAGGGTATAACAGAAAAACAATGGACATCTATAAACACGGTGAGGTCCTGAAAGGGCCAAACCTTCAGGTTTAAGTCACTTGTGAGGGCAGTTTTTCCAGTTGCCTTGAGTGAAGGCTTTTACAGATAAAAAAGACTGATAAATGGCTGAAGGGTTGGTCTTGAAGATATGCTCTGAGGAAGAGATGTACATATCTGGTTACCCACATAATGGATTTGTGAGTGCAAGCAAAAGCAGACTGACTGACAACACTTTCAGCACATTGACGGCACAAATATTCCCCATTTGCCATTAAAATAACACAACGGCAAGAGTAAAACAGGCTTCTATTGCAGAGAGCTTCCCACACCCAATGAACAGACATGAAAACTAGTTTTCTTGCGACAGCACAGCCACTCCTTTGTTAGCCCTTCAGATCGAAGCATGTCCCTCCTTTCTTTTAAGCATATCTTTGCGAAAGTGTACAGAGTGAAGTCAGGCACTTAATCAACACGTGCTGCCAAAACCGATACTGATATGTGATAAGGAAGCCTTTTGAAAGCCCGGGAGTATCATGCAGGAAAGTCAACAGCCTGAAGACATTGCATAGAGCTAGCATGGAAAACAACAACAAATAAAGCTAAATAAATAATCTTAGTCTGCTGTAGCCAAACAAAAGATGCTATACACTTACCGGGTCACTTCAATGCCACATCTCGCTTTAATATGGAGATGGAATGCTAAAAAAAACAAAAGGAAGTAATTATATCATGGACAGATTACGTTTTTGCATATATGGAGGAATAAATGAATGAAATAAACCACTAGGTTATGAAAGAATGGGGTGTAGTCACTATAGGTAAACACAGACACAATGACTCTGCATAACTAAAATAAAACCTCACAAGTGACTGAAAACTCCACTTACTCTTATAGCATAAAGGTACATACTGTATCACACACAAACTTTGGGTAAAAGCCTATTTTTAATTTGATTCAGTTCAGTATTCAATGAAATATAACTGCACTACCATTCAAAAGTTTGGGGTTGGTTAGATTTTCTTATGTTCTTTGAATAAAAGTCTTTTATGCTCAACAAAGATTCATTTATTTGATCAAAAAATACAGTAAAAACAGTAATATTGCTAAATGTTATTACAATTTAAAATAACTATTTTCTATTTTAATATATTTTAAAATGCAATATTCTTGTGATGGAAAAGCTGAATTTGCAGCAGCTATTATGGTAGAAACTGAGAATTATTTCAGGAATTATTATGAATGTAAAGTTTCAAAGAATAACATTTACCATAAATAGAAATCTTTTGTAAAATCATAAATGTCTTGACTGTCTCTTTTGATCAATTAAAACCATCTTTGCTTTTACTGACCAAACACTTTTGAACAGGAATGCATATTTTTCTGCCCATTTTGCATTTTTTGTTTTCAATGAACTCTTTCAGTTCATTCTGGCATTGCATGCTCTGCAAAGTATGACTTCAAATGAACTAAGGTAACTTAGAAGAAAGCATAAGTTTGGGGTGGTGCACACATGATGCCTAGGTAGTGCTGTCCAGGTAGGCGGTTCACAATGTTTTGGAACACAGCCAATGTTATTCGCTTGCGTATGATGTTGCACAAGCATCAAAAACCTGTTAGTTACAAACAAATTACACATATTATGTTCTTCTTCTGGTAATGTAATTAGAGTGAACTATATATTCTTGCAAAATAAATTTCTGTTCCAGCGACAAAAAAAATATCTGAACAATTCGTGCTATGACAAATAGGTCAAGCCCTCTTAGTGTTAGTGAGACTTCATTGACATGCATGACAGATAACAGAGCGAAATAAGCAAGCAACAAGACAGACAGTTGTGCAAGGCTGAAACTGCTGCAGAAATGCTCACAAGGGTAAGACGTGAGACGTGTGTGGACATGACTGACATTCCAACGATATTCCTCAATGATCTCACTTTAATTCTCCTTGTGATTCCTTCATTGAGATACATGAGAGATTTGGATTAAAAGATAATTATATAGCAGGTAAATGTAGCTAATTATGTCATTTCATCATTATTTTTATTCACCTGAATAGAAAAGTCAATCAAAGAGACTGACAGTTAGGCAGTCTCAAATTAATGGTGAGGAAAGAAAAAAAGAAGAGATGTTCTTCACAAATATGACTTATTTATGTTTATATACGTACTTCTATTTAAATATATATATCTGTTGACAAAAACATGCAATCCACAGGTGGTCTAATTGAAAATGCACCAAGGCTGTACGTTATCTATGACAGACATCAGAAAACAAATGAAGGGGAGTTGGCCTTCACTCCCGCCCAGGATGCATTTGTCACAGATGAAAAACTCGAATTGCAACTTCCAGTTAAAGATCTGATACATTTTGGTAGTAAAACTCTTTAGATCAAAGAAACTTTGCATTTCAGAAACTGAAACGTATCTAAAAATTGACAAAGAAATGCAATTTACTACCTACACCTGGGTGGTTTTGCATGCAGTGTGTGTGTTTGCATTTCTGTGAGTCGTGCTAGTTTCTTATCAAATAAACATCTCTCTGTTAGACTAATCAGTTGCATTTGCATTTGCATATGATATCCCTCAAAGCTTAGTTTTGCATTTCCAGTATTTCCTGTCCTTTCCATTTGCTACACATGCTATCCCATTTAGATAGGAACACGAGCCTTCTATGAAATTATCAGTATGATATGAAGCTCTTCTTGTAGTGATTAGACGATTGTCTAAACAAAACAGATTTTCCATGTACTATCATCTATCTGATAAAACCAATGTCAAACTTTTTCTACACTAAATTGAAAAAACATTGTCCTCTAGTTTCTTTATCATCTCAGCACAAGATAGAAATGTAAGCTGCTGTCTGCTTTCAGAGTCAAGCGTAGAAGGGTTGGGTGTGGAAGGCTTGGCAAACAGACCTCACCACTTTTTGGCGGTAGAACATTTGAAGAAGGGAAGAGAGTAGAGAAGAGAAGAGACAACCATTGATTTAAGAGCACAAAGGCAATAAAACATCCATACAGCAAAAGTAAACTCAAAAATGAAAATTCTGTCATTATTTAGCTCAAAACATTCCAAATATGCTTTTGCAGAACACAAAAGATCAACAATATCAGAACTTTCAGATATGGAATATGTAAGTCATACAAGTCAACTACGTTTTGTTTTTTTCCTGTTTGGGTTTGAAACAGGTTTTGGAACGACGTGTGACTGAGTAAATAATGACAGATTTTTCAGTTTAATGTTAACTATTCCATTAACAGCCCATACTACAGTTTTTGCTTTAGTATGCAGCAAGTAGTATGCATTCATACTGCAGTAAATCTGCATATTAGACTGATTTCTGAAGGATCATGTGACACTGAAGACTGGAGTAATGATGCTGAAAATTCAGCTTTGCATCACAGGAATAAATTACATTTTATAATATATTCAAACAGAAAACGGTTATTTTAAATTGAAATAATATTTCACAATATTACTGTTTTTACTGTAATTTTCTTAAATAAATGCAGCTTTGATGAACATAAGAGAAAAATCTAACCCACTCCAAACTTTTGAATGATACTGATGAATTATGTTATCAAATACTAGTGCTTAACAATATTCTGAGTTACATACCACAGGCAAGACTGAACAATACTGCCACATTATTAGCGCTGTATCATCACACTAACACCACTATAAAAGACTCGAGTTATGAAAGAACAATAATCACTTCATTCCATTTTAAACTCCCCCTTTGCCAATGTGAATGGAATGGAATCAGGAAGTGGCAGAATGCATCACATCCTCTCTGACAATCATATCTTACAACACATGTGGGCTGAAGGTTTACTGATTGACACGGTCATGTATCATGTTACCGAAACCACCCCCGTAACCTGTGAGGTCAAAATGTTAAGTGGTGAAGTTATTTGCATAATGTCATTGCCTAATTATTAGGTTTAAACGTCTGAGGATGCAAAAAATGAGAAGAACGAGACAGGGGCGACATGGAGAGTAAAGATCTACAGCAGCTGTGAATGTGAAGAGAAAGACAACTGACAGCTTCTGAGGCTTAATGGTGATTATCATACAGAATCATTTCAAATCAAACCTATATTTATATGCACTGGATTCATGAATGTGACGGGAGGGTAGAAGAATGAATTTTAGACTCACTCTGTGCTTGACTTTTTCTTGCGCTTTATAATACAAGCAATGATGATCACGGCCACAAGCACGCCAATTACAATCCCAGCAATTGCTCCACCAGACAGGCCCTCATCTACCGCACCGACCTCTGCAAAACAGGAGGTGTTCAGATTATAGACCAAACACACACACACACAACAAATGAAAATCACATACTGTATCTAAACATATAAACAGGGCCTAAAACTATCTTTCTGCTACACCTGCCAATGGCCAGTGACTTGAGAAAATTTGCTGGCCATAATTTTTTTTTTTACCATCCTATGAAATTATGTGTGCATTATTTTATTAAGAAAACAGGCCAAAATTGGGGAACTTAATTGCAGTTTTTATTATTATTATTTTAACCAAATTGAAAGAATTAAACAAATCAATAAAGAAATATCATTATAATAATGAACTGTAAAGTATTTCAAAATAATTTAAATTTATATAAATTATTATTTCTAATATCATTATTATTAATAATAATTATTATTGACATTAAATAAACATTTTACTTAATATTCACTCTAAATAAAACAGTTAATTTTATCAAATAATGACAGATAATTCTATTAATCTGGCACAATACAAGCCATTATTCTCAAATTGGACAAATATTGGCCGATTAATCGGTTTGGCTGACATATGTTGGTCTAAATCTAGATATGAATTACCACTCAAAATTGATATTAATCAGTACTGGCACACTTAGTGGCCTATGCCAATAATGTCATAATCACTTAACACTGGATAAATACTACTTATATAATATTAAAATAATAAATGCAATATATAATAATACTATATTAACAATTTATAATCTCATAGAATTAAACTACTATAATATAATAGGATGCAAATATTAAAACATAAAACATAAATATTAACTTAAGATTTAATTAATAAGTCTTGCCAATATATATCAGTATTTGAATTACAAAAATTATATACCGATAATACCTTTACCGATAATCTTAAAATGCCAAGATGTGGATTTTATGTTTTGTGATCTGAGAATGGGAGTGAATTCTTGAACTGCCACGTTTACCTGTGACTGCGAGTTTATGCGTCGTTGTTTTCGTCATTCCTGTGATGGGGTTGAATGCCTCGCAGGTGTACGTGCCACTATCCATGACTCTGGCCTTGTCAATAATAATGTCTGCCTGGCTGACGTTCATTGCTGTACCATTGAGCTTCCATGAGAATATACTGGGAGGAACAGAATCTGCAGAGCATTTTAATTCTGCAGGTTCTTCAAACTTCACTGCATTGTTCCCTTTAACATTCACACTTTCTGGACCATCTGAGGGACATCAGAAAGATCGGCTCAGTTAGGATCGACGCATTTACATCAGAGTAATGCAAACAAACAATCGGTAACAATACAAGCAGAAAGGAAACCACCACCATTTACAAACAAGATAGGCTAATGTTTAGACAAGACAACAAAAGAGAAGTGATACACGAATCACCGTGTCCTAAGCAGACATTTCACGTGTCTCTGTCCTCCAAAGTGACATAACCTCAGTCAATGTTCATGCTCAGTTTTCAGCAATGGATATAACAGGTGGATTTCTGATCGATAAGATTTCAGTGACACAATGTGGAAAAACTATATAATATTGAGTTGGAAATCTTGCGATCTTGTAAAAATAAATATCTAAAATGTAAATCAAATTACATTTATTTAATATAAAATTAAATATCTTGTCACTGTTTAGTACAAAAGCTGAAAAAAATATAATGGAAGACATTAAATTTATAGTTTTAAACTTGTAGTTTTAACATCATGTCTGGTTGAGACACAGCGAACTTTAATTATTATTACGTAAAACCCCTTCTTAAGTTAATTGCGGTATGAACAGCTCACATAAACAGCATTTCAATGAATCTCTCCTCTCTTGGATACTTACAGTTGATCACCATCACAAAGGTGCTTTCGTCTTTGTTGACTTTGTTCTTCAGTTGGCACTTGTAGCTGCCAGCATCCTCTTTAACAACTTTAACGATGGTCAGAGTTTTCTTGTCAGCTGAGAGAATTATACGTTCACCAGAAGTCACAGGTTTGCTTTCCTTCATCCATTCCACGCTTTCGGTTTTTCCAGCGGCTGCTGAGCAGGTGATGTTGACCGTGCTGTTGCCAGCGATGAGAAGTGATGAGGAGCTGGAGATATTTGTTCCAGATAAGGCCTCTAGCAGAACACAGCAGAAGAGAAGACAAATAATAAGTGATGCTTTCAGAATATGGACCCTCATTACAAGGTGAGAAAAAAGTTCAAAAAAAGTTCACCAAGGCTGCATTTATTTGACTAAAAATACAGTAAAACAGTACTACTGGGACAAATTATAATAAATTCAAATAACTGTGTGCTTTTTGACTACGTTTTAAATTGTAGTTTATTCCTGTGATGCAAAGCTGAATTTTCAGCATCATTACGCCAGTCTCCAGTGTCACAATCCTTTAGAAATTATTCTAAATGCTAGTCTGCTGCTCAAGAAACATTTCCTATTTTTTATGAAAACAGATATTCTGCTTAATATTTTTG
The DNA here is from genome assembly GCA_021397915.2 of Tor tambroides. Taxonomy (NCBI): domain Eukaryota; kingdom Metazoa; phylum Chordata; class Actinopteri; order Cypriniformes; family Cyprinidae; genus Tor; species Tor tambroides. The sequence continues at coordinate 43,386 of JAFVLL020037095.1, read as the reverse complement.
TGGAAAACTGTGTTTTAGGTACCTTTGATGAATATAAAAATCAAAAGAACGCCATTGTTTGAAATAGAAATCTTTTACTGTTACTTTTGATCAATTTAATGAACCCATGCTGAATAAAAGTATCAATTTTTTTCAAAAGAGAGAGAGAAAAAAGTGGGAGAGTCTTGCTTAAAAAAAAAAAAAAAAAGACACAAAAGACAATCATGACTGGGATTTCTAAATTACCTTTGCTTTACCATCGGTTTCAAACCTGCTGAAGTTAATGACTGTAAAGTAGTTTGACCAATAGCGTGCAGGCATTCTACAAAATCGACCAATCGTGGCCTGCGAGAAGGCGGGATCTACAAAGAATGCGTACATATAATGTATGAGCACTGTAGAGAGCACGTCAATAACAATTTTGGCAATTTAGAAATCCCTGCCAGGTCGTGTGTGCAAAAAACAAGATCTATGGTCACCCTAAATTCTGTCCGTGTGAGATAATCTCTCAACAGCTTCATTAACCACAGCATTTACTTTTGACCATCGCCTTCTTCTCTGGCACTATTCTCTTGTTTGTTCAGACATCATTACTGTGGAATGTACCAGTCTGATTCAGACTCATTGCATTCACCAAATACCTGCAACTCTACCGCTCAGCACACATTGTCTTCCACATCACCGCCTGTGTTTTTAGTTTCGGGTAAGACGCATCAAACAGCTACAAATTAACTCTCTCAAATCATCTCGAAAAAAATGCATTTAAGAAATGCATTTGTACCCCATAAGATATTAGATGTCGTTAAATCTGTTTTGCATGAACAGTTTGCATTAAAATTTTATACAAAATCAATGAAGACACAAAAACGCATTACGGTTACAACTGCACTGACAGATCACTCCGGTATTCTGTGAGTGAAACCTTAGCCGAGCAGTACCTGCCCAAACAGTATGTGACGTCAGACAGTTTGTATTCTGCTTTCTTTAGTGTGCGGGTTTCTCACACACATGGAAACACCTTAGGGGAAGGCACTGTTCTTTACAAAAGCCACAGAGCCTGAGACCACAGGTTCAGAAGCCATGTACAATCAGTCTGCCCCCAAATCAAAGAAAGCAGAACATTCCTGAAACTTCTACCCACTAACATGAGCCGAGGCAGACCTCAGAGCAAAGCAGACGAACAGGTTCATCTTTTAAAAGCACTTGTAAACAAGGAAGCCATTTTGAATAAGAAGAAATAGAAGAAACAGCTGTTGCTTGGTGATATATATATATATATATATATATATATAAAAAAACATTGTTCACCCGCAAATGACAATTCTATCATAATGTCATTCCAACCTTGTATGACTTTCTTTTTTTCAGCGTAACAAAGGACAAATTCTGAAGAGGTACCAGCTGATTTTTTTTTTACATGCAATTACAATTTCAAATAATGAAAATGCATCTTCAAAATATAATAAAAGCAGTTCATATGACTTATGCACTATATTCTAAATCTTCTGAAGCCATACAATTGCTTTGTGAGAAGCTAAAATTTAAGTCATCATTTAAACTGGTTATGTGAACCAGATCGATAAATAAATTGAAAAGGGAAATGTCAAGATTTTTTGTCAAGATCGGTTCCTCACTTAAAGTTATGGTAGGATTTCGGAAGATTTGGAACTTAGTGCATGAGTCTTATTTTTATGCTGTCTTTGTGTCCTTTTTGAAGTTGGAAAGCCTCGGTTCCCACTCATAATTGCATTGGAGAAGTGCAACCAGCAGCAATTCACCTATTGTGTTCCAGGGAAGAAAGTCATGCGGGACTGGGATAACATGAATAAATAATGACTTTGATTACCATTTCTAGGTAAACTAACCCTTCAACATTTAACAGAGATCTCAAATCTCATTTCAGTTTCGTTTCAATTGTCCTTTCGAGGCAAATATACTTGTTCCTCTTCCAGAGTACTTACATTTTTTTAAACCCTTATCTCACTTCTTGGCAATGAAGTCACCATGGTAAAGTGTGTATATCTCTGTACTGCTCCACTGCTAATCAAAAGATTTCAACGGATGTCTTTACTTACTTACACTTCTAAAAACAATGGTGGTTCTATGCAGCACCATTCAGAAGGTTTAAACAAAAAGTCCTATCTCTTAACATGAACTATTTTTTTACTAGATTGTTCTTTAGAGTTATATTTTAAGGAAATATGGTTTAAAACATGTTAATTCAACTATATATAGCAAAAGGGCCTCTCAATATGCTTTTCTGAAATAAGCATATCCAAATTCTAGCTGGCTATTTTGCAACATTTATTCAAATACAAAATATGCAAGAACATCATAGTTTGCATGATCAGTGATTTCCTAAAAACATTTATCATTATCAATTTGATTTGAGAATATTAAAAAAACATTCTTATTGTAACTATTGGCTCTTATTGGAACCTATCTTTAATAGTGGACTGTATGTATTTGCATTTACTCAGACTGCAGTAATAGCAGTACTAGAGAAACAATGCACAATTGATGGAACTTCTGTTTGTATTCAAAGCATCTGTACATGACTTTAGGCTTCTGACTTACCCAGAACAAACACCACAGCGACCTGCGAGGAAACGTAGCGGTTGGTCTTTGCATTGTAGGCCACACAGCTATAGTTTCCACTGTTTTTTTCCTCTACATTGGTGAGGGTAATGTTGGCCGTGGTCTTCTGAGGCATCGCCTCCCCATTAAACATCCACTGGAGCTGAGCGGGAGGGTCAGACTGGGCTGAGCATGTGAAGGTTAAGTTAGAACCTTTCTTAAGGAATGAATCTGTTGGAGTCTGTGTCATGACGACTTTCTCTGGGCCATCTAGGCAGAAGGAAAAAACAAGAACAAAAAGAGGTGATGAAAAGGAGGCACAAGTGAAGGTTCATAAAAGGCAGCTATGTTTTATGGATTTTTGATCAATTTAAGATTAATCCCAATCCATTTTTTAAGAAATACAATTCTAGTTTTTGACAACAAAAGCTCAACAGAAACATCAAACATCAAACGTTGTGCCATGTTACGTCATTTCACATCTTCCATTTGATCAAGATACTGTTAATCTTATCTTTAAATGAGGAGGATGTATTTTGAGGATCAGGATGTGGTTATAGTTCAAATTTAGGCCAAGAATCTTATTGTAGCTCAAAAAATGTTTTTAGAAAGCACTTATAGTCTCATCAGATTCTACTGCAATGCATTTACTTTATGACCAAACCATGCACTTGAGATTTGATCTGTAAATGCACGCATGCTCAAACAAACACCATTTTAAAATGTTCATCCTCTTCCTGCTGTTCACAGGCTCATTCACAACCCTATTTTATCTAAGCTCAGCCTGCATTTTTTCCTGCACCTGCAGCAGAACCTGTCTGAACTAGAAA
>JAFVLL020037095.1:10000-35000 GCA_021397915.2 Tor tambroides | reverse complement strand
GGTCTAAGGAGTAATAAGGTATAATGCAATGCCATGGTTTTGAGAAAATTTATGAGAAATGACTCCTTTAATTGACTTTTCTACAAATTTAAGATGTTTTCTTTTAAATGAATCATGAGTCAAAGAAAGAGAAAATCCTACTAACTGTTAAAAATAGTATACAATATTCAGAAATGTCAAGTATAGAAATACCATAAAAAAAATCAGTTTTAATCACTTTCACAGTGTACATCAGGGACATCGTGCATTTATGTCTTTGGAGGGGGGACTAGGGAGAGTTCTGGCTCATTTGGTGTCCAAAACAAGATACAACACGACCAAACATGGAGGTCACACTTTAATTACTTAATTTTAATGCAATTGTATGTTTTCCAGTGATAATCCTAACTTAAGCCTATTGTTTCATTTTGTAATTAAAAAAAAAAAAAAAACTGAAGATGAAAATTCATTTTCTTTGATTCAAAAAGAGAAGCTTTGACTTGTAAATGATTTCAGAACTTTCATTTTAAAGCTGTGGAAGTTGCAACTTAATTAGACTGAGCAAATTTAGACGTGTACATGAATGATTTCAGCCACAGCGTTTCACCATTTCACCTAGAAAAATTATGCATTTTAATTTTCTTTGTAATTTAATTAAAAATCCACTTGACTATAATGTTAAGGACCATGTGCGGGGCATGACACATTTGAGGTTAAATATTTTAAATGCATGATTACAGCATCTCTCTCTGTAACGTTCTGACCCTTTCACTAGGACCAGAAGACATTGTTTAAAAATAGATTCTCATTTTGTCCTGTTCTGTATTTTCCTTTAAGCCAGTGTTGCTCATTTCACTTGAACTCACACTCTGTGCTTCTTCCCACATTTTCTCATTTTGCTGCCCTAATTTTACCCCAGACACCCAGGCCAGAACATCCCATAAAACACACTGCATTTGCCTGTGAACATCTCGATGAAGCCACTATCCTCGGGTAATGCTTCTGTCAACCACTGGAAGGCAGTTTTGTGCTGTTTTTTCACCCTGTTTTCTCTGTTGCATGTAAAAGCACAAAAAGCAGGACATCTGCTCTGTTTAGTCATCTTATCATATCCCTTTGGCTGCCCTTATGTAATTCAGAAGCAAATGTCAGGTTGGGAATGCTTTAATATCGTCTGTCCTGTTGAAATCTTAATCTTAAACAATGTTTAACAGGTCGGTAACATCAGGCTACTGTCTGCATATATTTTGTTAAAAAAAAAACATGTGAAGTGTAGTGTGACTCACCTTGACTCACCTGCGCTTGTCCTTCTAAGAATGCTTGAACATTTAATTGTTAAACATAATATACATCCGATCACGTACAACATTCAAACAGATTAGCTGTAGCATTCAACACAACAACTGTGTCCTATCAAGGTGAGATGCAAGTAATTTGCCAATCCACAATGAAAGTGGAAAAAGCTGCACGGCATGATACAAACAGGTAATCAGAACATGTATAACGTTTAAACTGCGTTCACGTCATGTAAACATCTCAGTAAACTCACTATAGCGACTTCCTGCTGTCATGATAGCAGCAAGAGAAATAAAATAAAATTATTTGTAAGAGACCTCTAAAAACACCCAGGCACTATTAGAAACAATTAGCTACTATAATAGCTTCGTATAATGAAATATTTGCGGTTAAAACGTTGCTTGCACTGGATGTAATTTTGTACAGGAATATGAGGCTATGTGGATCAGTGTTGCCAACTGACTTTCAGGGGAAGTTGCTAAAGTAAGGTCAATTTTTTGCTAAAACATGCTAAATGACATTGCGCAATGACATCATCAAGTAATCACGAGGCAAAATTGTTTCACTGCATCAAAACTCAGCAACAAATATATTTTATGTTAATTTAAATTTGCTTGTAAAATAATATAAATCCATAATATAATACAACATTGAATTATTGAACACCTACTGTACACATTTTTTATTAGCAAGTAAACTATAAATTCTGAACAAATTATGGTTTTAAGCAGTGTAGTAATTAGTATGCTACACTCAAAGAAGACTCTGTAAAAATAGGGCGCACTATAAAGTTTTATAAAAATTTAGTCAATATAAAAATTTTCCATATTGATTTTTTCACAGGTTTTTTTTTTTACCTACGTTTTTAATTACGCATTGTATTTTGTGTTTTCAGGTTATAGGGTCACAACGGATAATGGATAATGTCCTGGAAAATTACTAGTGCCTTTTTCATTTTTCTAGATATTTTTCTTACATGTACTACCTGATCAAGAATCGCAGGTACAAGCTACTAACAAGGTGTTTCATAAATGAACAATTTATTAAATTGGACAATTGCAAACAGCAGCTAACTTAATTCACGTGACGTTTGTACTGCTAGGCATCTTTTGTTTCCTCTTTTTGTGTAATTTAGACGGAAAATGTGTGCCTTTTTATCGTTTGAATCATTTATCAAAAGTTGCCAAATAAATGATAAAAATAGCTAAATTTGTTGCCAGGTGCTTTTGTAAGAAAATGTTGCTAGGGTGGTCTGAAAAGTTGCTAAATTTAGCAACAAAATTGCTAAATTGGCAACAAAGTGTTGAGTAGGGTTTTGGACCAATGATATTTCACTATGGGCGGGACCACACAGAAGGGCTCCGCAGGGATTGGCTGTGCCCAAAATTCGAAGTTTGGTGTAAGGATGAAATATAAACTGAGAATGTGAGAGAATATGGCTTTTTAAAAAAAAAAAAAAAAAAAATCTATAATTCAATTTCTAATGATAAAAAGCAGTACAATATCAGCAGTCTTCATTTAGACGCAGCCGTGACTGATAAAATGTCCTGTCATTCATTGCATGTCGTGGTTACAGGTTAGTACTATTACAAAACTAATTCTGATTTATTAAGTTTTGTAACTTTTATCTCCAAATTAATTAACTTATCGCGTCACACCTAGTTAGGACACTTGTAAGAATTTGAAAGCATTCCAAACAGAGTATTATTAAGATAGTGGTGGGGGGGGGGGGGGATCAAACTAGTTTATCAACTAACAGAAACATCAAGGGGCGAAAGTCACAGTTTGAATCACCGTTTTATTCCAAACATGTGTCTATATATTCAACGAAAGAGGGCAACAGCCCTCCTACATTACCCCACAGTTTTATTGGAATATTAATAACAATATAATCTGAATCATTTGCCTTATTTTCTTCATTGTGGGTGTGATTCTTCAAGCACTGGTATAGAAATCTTTGAAAATTAATGAGAAATAAAAAAATCAGCTTTGATTAAAAAATGATTATCACATTTCCATCTTCCTTGACACAAACACACTCACTCTCACACACAATCATAAAGCACCAACATACGAATGCTATAATGCTGCAGATTCTAAACAGGGCTGCTATGTTTACACTTTGGATATAAATGGATATTGGCATCTCACAAGCACCCAGACAGCAAGTTCTAGTGGACTTCAACAAACCATTCATGATAGAGGCTCATTTAGTTCTGTAATGAAAAACATCATTAATTGTCCTCTCACATAATCAGATAAATGCCCCTTCAGGTGCACAAAGGGTTTTCTGTCTCGTCTTGTTGTTGTTCTTGTCATTGTTCCAGGGATGAAAAATGTTTCTCGGTGTCCTCGCGAATTGCAAATATTGACGGGCAGCTTGTTAAAGTCAACATGAAATCGAAGCTGATCCTATTTAGTTTCTTTACACACATTCCTGGTCTTATTGTGAACGATTCACAAGTGTATGTTAGGGAAAATGCTAAAAATGTAACTTTCTTGCTTCTGAAATAACTTTCCTGTTCGCTTGACATCATCGAGGTTGTGCGGTTATTAATATTAACCAACAGCCAAATTGGTATTATTGTAGATTACTGGATTAAGTACATTAAGTACAGCCTTTCTAAAAGCTTGCCAATAATTAACACAGTAATTCAATGACACTTAACAATAATACAATGAAGGTTATGGCAAATATAGCAAATAAAGTATAGCTTTGGAAAGCAGTGTTACCACTGGGATTTGCTGAGATGGTCTCAAGGGTGAATCTTAAACTCCACAATCCAATGATATTCACATCTGGAACGCTCACTTTGCGAGATCCAATCAATTGTTGATGGATAAAATCCCACCCTACATATTCCTCCTTGAATATCCCGTTTTACTTTGAAATATGTCACATTATGGAAGTAAACTGGGTTTTTAATGCTTTCCATGTTGATTTTAACCTTTAACGGTTGGCGTTTTAAGACAGAAGATGAGAGACTGAAACCAGGTGAGCAATCTTAGAGGTTTAAGAAGAGGAAAACCAATTCCTGACCACAAAAACTCCCCAAAAAAACTTACAAAAATCTATATACTTTGTCTTCAGAGAAATTAACAAGAGGGAAAAAAAACAATATAATATTTTTTTTTAAAAAAGGACTAAAAGAATGAAACCAAAGAAAAAGCTAGAAAGGAAAACAAGCAAGAGACATTCAGGAATACATATGAACTGTAACCCTCCCCCTATTTAAAAAAAAGAAAAAAAAAAACGAAAAAAATCATCTGTGTTTGCACTGAAGTCATTTCAGTTCAACGTGCACACATTTTAGGTACAGACTCCATCGTCCTCTCACAGGAGCGTAGTCCCCCATCACAAAGCAGTGGAGAAGATCTGCACTTCTATGCAAAACTAACAGCTGTCCTCATAGATTTCCTCTGCGTTTCCCTTTATGACGTTGCATAGCATACTTTCACGGGATATGCATTACATAGTCTCAACAGCATGCCAATCCTCACTGGCTTTCTGAGCGCTGCTGCAAGATGTGGTGTTAAACCGGACACTTGGACAGCAAGCAGTTGGCTGAATCATCTGTCTCTCACTCAGTGTCCATGTAAATTCGCATCCAAAAATGGCCTTTATTTGCAGTATCCCAGAGGTCACTTTGACTGGAGGCGTGGGCTGAGTCTTTCCGTCTGTCCTCCAGCACTCATTTACATTAAATTATTGTCCCGACAAAGTTTCCTTACTCTCGGTCTCAGTCCTGCTTGCAGAGGAGATCAGTAGAGGGAGTTTTAGTGGGCGGCAGCGGCCTTGGAGGGGGCGTGGGTTTGGCCCTGCATGGGCTGCCCGAGCCTCCTCCCTCGCTGTCGGTGTTAGTATTGGAGGCGGAGGGGGGCGGCGGCGGCAAACGGGAGAGACGACGTAGCGGAGGCCAGCGGCGAGATGCGAGAGCAAGATGATGTGGAGCGAAGGCTCTGGATCCGCCGGCACTCCTGGCACACCCGCACGTGTGTGCAGCTGCGGGGCGCCGCCGTGGGGACCAGAGCGGGTGCGCTACTGGGGACGCTGGCACTGAGAGGGTCCTCCAGCAGTCGCTGAGGGCCCGGGCCCATTTCCGGCAGCGCCGCGGGCCCGGTCAGCAGCGCGCGGTTAACGGTCCCGTCCACGCTGTGATCTGACGGGGGGCTCAAGACGGAGCTGGGTACCGGAGGATGCCCTGGGACGAGAGGGGCCGTCGGCGCCGCAAACGAGAGTTCTTTTTACAGGAGATGACGTTTCTGAATTCAGTCATCATTTCCTGACATACTGACACCTTAGTGAGGATCAAAGAGGAAAAGAGAGGAAAGAGAGTCAGGAAGGAAATATATAAGGAAAAAGACGAAATGAAAACAGAACATCATTTGCTCAATTATCTGAAGTGGGCATCGCTATTCGTATCTCATACTGAAAGTTAGGGCAGTGGTTCTTCAAGAGCCCTCATTGTGCACAACAACATTTGAATGCCCAATGACTTTTCTAAAATATTTTGAGCATGGCATCAATTTATAGTCATAAAATATATTAAAATATTCATGGAATTATACGGATTTAAATTTACACGACTACCAGTCCTATTTTAAAATTAGGCTACATCATATATCCTTGTTTTTCCAAGACAAAAGGAATCCTGGTTCTTCAAAGAGGGGGTGAATTAAAATAAGAAATATCTTGAGCCTTAGTTGTTTCAGCTTATTTTAATGCATTTTTATCATCTTGAGGCCACCTTGGAAGTTTGCTGAGGACCCATAGTGGGCCACGGTCTCCTAGTTGAGTTAGGGGTTTATCTACCCGCTGGACTAATAAATGAATGTAAAAAACCTCAGACATTTAAATGTACAGTGCTGCTTGAAAGTTTGTGAACCCCTTGCAGAATCTGTGAAAATGTGAGTAATTTTAACAAAATAAGAGAGATTATACAAAATGCATGTTATTTTTTATTTAGTACTGTCCTGAGTAAGATATTTTACATAAAAGATGTATACATTTAGTCCAGAAGACAAAAAAAAAAAAAAAAGCTGAAATTATTAAAATAACCCCATTCAAAAGTTTGGGAACCCTTGGTTCTTAATACTGTGTGTGGTTACCTGGATGATCCACGACTGTTTTTTGTTTTGTGATGGTTGTTCATGAGTCCCTTGTTTGTTCTGAACAGTTAAACTGAGCACTGTTCTTCAGAAAAATCCTCCATGTCCTGCCGAATCTTCAGTTTTCCAGCATCTTTTGCATATTTGAACCCTTTTCAGCAGTGACTGTATGATTTTGAGATCCATCTTTTCACACTGAGGACAACTGAGGGACTCAAACACAGATATTAAAAAAGGTTCAAACATTCACTGATGCTCCAGAAGGAAACACAATGCATTAAGAGCAGGGGGTGAAAACTTTTTGAATTTGAAGATCAAGGTAAATTGTACTTAATTTGTCTTCCGGGAAACATGCAAGTATCTTCTGTTGCTTCTGAAGGGCAGTACTAAATGGAAAAAAATTATATTTCTACAAAATAAGAAAAATTTGGACATCTTCATCCTGTTCAAAAGTTTTCACCCCCTGGCTCTTAATGCATCATGTTTCCTTCTGGAGCATCAGTGAATGTTTGAACCTTTTTTAATAGTTGTGTTTGAGTCCCTCAATTGTCCTCAGTGTGAAAAGATGGATCTCAAAATCATACAGTCACTGCTGGAAAGGGTTCAAATATGCAAAAGATGCTGGAAAACTGCAGGATTTTTCTGAAGAACAGTGCTCAGTTTAACTGTTCAGAACAAACAAGGGACTCGTGAACAACCATCACAAAACAAAAAAAACAGTCGTGGATCATCCAGGTAACCACACACAGTATTAAGAACCAAGGGTTCCCAAACTTTTGAATGGGGTTATTTTAATAATTTCAGCTATTTTTTTTTGTCTTGTGGACTAAATGTAAACATCTTTTATGTAAAATATCTTACTCAGGACAGTACTAAATAAAAAATAACATGCATTTTGCATGATCTCTCTTATTTTGCTAAAATTACTCATATTTTCACAGATTCTGCAAGGGGTTCACAAACTTAAGCAGCACTGTATGCATTTGGCAGATAATTTTATACATAGCGACTTACAATGCATTCAAGATACATATTATATCAGTAAATGTGCTTGCTGTTGCTAATGGCATGCTTTGCCATTTGACCTACAGAAATAACCTGCATTGAATAACGTTTTGTGCAATGTAGAGTTTTCAGAACCAGAACAACTACATCTTTATTTTCTCCATTTGTCTAAAACAAAATGGATCAAATATGTTCTTTTTATCTTGTGGAACTCATAAATAAAGGCTGTGATCCATTCATTGCGCCCATAAGCATTGCACTTCAATCTCAAAATTGTTTAATTTTCCATTTAATAAACCAAAAATACTAAAATGGTCTATAATAGCACTCATTCACATTCCAAACAGCTTGTCCCTAAATTTACATTAATGAATCTGGCAGATGCTTTTATCCAAAGTAACCTATATGCAGCACACAATGCATATACATTTGATCATTTCTGGGAATCAAACCCATGACCTTGTCACTGCTAGAGCCATGTTTGAGCTGCAGAAATATGAGCGGTAAACTGTGAGAAAGCTATGGAACAGTTATATCACAAACACAGACGGCTTGACTGGTTGGTGTTGTGACCTACTCGTGAGTGTCTGTGGTTTCGGACGGGGCAGGAGTGAGGGCGTACCTCATCTGTCTCAGCCGAGCGGCGTGTGGACCACACAAATTCCATAATGGCTACAAAAACAGCTATTATGAGTCCACATATCAGCACCACGAATATCCCGCCGATATTCTCCATACCCAGACCTGAAGGAAAAACACGGTAATGTGAGAAACACAAAAACGTCCCTCCACACACACACTGTGCATCTAATTAGAGATCTGCATTCCCGCAGGATTCCAGAGGGATCCTATTAAACTATATTTCAGAGATGTAGGTGGGTGTAGGCGGTATTCCTAAGAGTTATCAAGCGGAAGCATGAAGCCAGGTGGTTTGATAAGTAAAAATGTTAATTTCTCTGTTTCTTAAAAAAAACAAAACAAAACAATGCATGTCAGAAATGTTTGTTTAAATTAATTGATTATAATAATAATGATAATCGGGGAATGGGAAGAAATTTATTTCTATTAACATTAACTTTTATTTGATTTTGTATGATAATCAGCTTCTGTTGTGTGTTGGTTCACCATTAAAATTTGAATCCTGAAGCATCAACAACTATGAGGAGACAGGGATTTTTGCTTCCCTTAGCCAGGATTCAGGTGGTTTAGTTGCCAGTGATACAATTAATTAATTCACTTGCAAAGAAACACCAACTAAAAACTTTTTTGTGTGCAAGAATAAGAGGAAACCAACGACAATTCTAAGTTTAGCAGAATCACAAAAACAGAGCTCATATTATTTGACATTTTCTTGCAGACATGTAAATAACCCTGAGAGACTGTAAATGTCACTTTCTGGTGAATATACAAGCTTTGCGAACCACACTAGAGAAATTACACACACAGGCACACGTGTGTTCATGCCTGTACACCAAATAGCTACCATTTTCCCTCTATTCCCCCTGGGCCAGCATGAGTCTACAATACACAGAATGCAAATATCACCAGACCACATAAATAAACACTCACAGTGTTAGCAGAGCTGTGAAGCATCTGTCATTTGAATCAGACCAATGTAGTACATCCTATATGCAATATTATAACAATATAGAGAGCGACAGGAAACCAAATATTCACACTGCCAATGTTTGTGTGATTTGAGCAAATCTCATTTTTTATATTTCACACAAATAAATGTTTATTTGAAGAGCAGATATACTTAGGTAGGCTAGGTAAACGAATCATACCGTGCAAACACTACATTCAGGATTCCTGCACTTCATGACCAATGAATTTCTATTATCCACGTTTGCTTAGAAAAATCAATTTGGTGACACTGCACTCACAAATAGTAATTTATAACCAAACGAATACTTTAGAAACGACCGTATCTAGAAAAATTTCCATGACCTTTTAAGATTTTATTAATTTTCAGGACTTCACCAGGCCTGGAAATCACAGTTGTGAAAATCTCGGATATTATCAGGTTTTCCAGGATGATCTGAGAGAGCCCTTGTTTATTCATATATATCCATCTCTAATCCAAAAATACAACTATTGGTATTCTTAGACATAAAAGATTAAGGCAAGATGCTTCAGGCAAAACCATTGTTTTTCCATGCACTGGTCTATTATGAGGTTTTGAGCTCTTTTGCTTCCATAAACATCATCTTTCAGACTAGTGAAAATAAAACATCCTAAATGCACATTAAGTGTTTATTTTATGACACTTTATCTATTTGTGCCTGTAGATTTCAATTACACTACATATCTGTAAAGGCTGTTGTCTCAAAATAAGTTTTTTTTCTCATGCACTAAGCCAGAAATCTCAATTTCAATAGCTCTGATGTTCACCAAACATGACAGTTTTATTCCTATCTATATTCTGAATGTTTTTGCAGAGAGGTTTATTCACATATCAGTTGCCTGATTTATATAACATTTTATTCCTAAAGACAGGGTGAAAATGTATTTATTGTTGACTATATTTTCTGATTTATGGAGTGAATCGGAGATAAAAGAGATATATTTGTACTACTGTATGTCAACAAAATGAAACAAGCATTTTAAACCTGGCTTTATCCATTGTTTAGACTTCTGTTCTGGAAATATATCATGCCTTATTTGCATATTTAAACATGTTTATATATAAAACTTAAATCTTAATGTACTGTGAACTGGTGAACACATGTGATATCTATTAGTTATCATTTTTACCCTGTTCACCTGTGAAGATAAGGAACCTTTGGTTGCCTTACATTCTTTTATTGCAAAGACATTCATCAGGTTTTAGTATTCATCTAAAGGATGAAAAACTATAGGACAAAATGAATACATTTCTTTTTTGTCCCTGTGAGAACAGCAAAACTTACTCTAATACACACACGCAGACTTCAGGTTATAAATATTCAGGGTTGTAGCAGAACTATATTAAAATGCCAGTACTGTTGGTATCAGGACGTACAGTAACAGAACGGTATGTGATGTTGAGGTGCTACTGAGTATAATACCAGCATTTCACTCACCTTTGGCTCGATGGTCTTCTTCTTTAGGACACTTTCCACCTTCCCACCATCGACGCTTTAGGATTTCTAATCTGTTGTTCTCTTGCAGCTGCAGTACGCCTAACGAGATCTCATCTCTGAATGGTGAACCTGCAAGAGAGTGAATGAAATTAGCTACACTAGTTTAGCTGTTAGCCAACTAGACTCCAAGGGTTACCTTAAACCTTTGCGAGGCTGAAAAACTTACCAACTACCTACCGCAGACAGGCTAAGGCTAGCAATGCTATGTTAAGATTAGCAATGATACACAAAAAGTAAACAGTTTTTGGCCTTTTGGACACCTATAGTGGCAGGAACTGTTATAGGAAATGACCCAAACTAGTGTTGCCCTCATTAGCACTCTGGTTTAACGTGTCAGAACACACACGCTAACTGCTAAGACATGACTGAGTGTGTCTTAAGTCAACTGATGTTGTGCAAATGAGTTAAATTAGCCAGTGTGTCAGAAGGAAAATGAATGTTATGATAGGTTAATTCCAAATTATTTGACTTGTTAGAATAACATCACCCTTCATTAAACATTACTGTATCACAGCTAATCATGTCACGCTAATAACGACGTGACGTGAAAGGATGTGTTCATCAAATTAAAAGATGTTAATTCCGTCAACTGCACAGATATGCACTGGAATGGATCAGCTTTCACTGAATGTTAGTTTATTTTTCATTCAAAGGCTGTGAAAGTGAAGTACCTTGAAGGTACGTGTTTTTGCACCTCAGTATAAGAAGCACAAAACATTTATTTTATGTGTCAACATCACTTACATCAAGCCCTGTGTTTAAAGATGCAATTTTCTCATGTCATGTAAGCTAAGAAATATGCAAGCTTTCAAAAAACACCTTCAACCTCATCAGAGAAAACCTGCCAGTGGCGTTGCTTCTTGCATGTTTTGCGCTACTTTCAGTGGAATGTCCAGTGATTGGTGCGGAAAACATGTTCAGTTTTATCCAAAATGCCATTTTTGCTTGCTTCAACAAGTCTTTGAGCTGATTTATTGTGACTCATGTTTCACAGGACCCGTATCTGAGCACTTTGCATCGCTGTATCAGGTGAGCTACTGAGCAAGTTTACATCAGGAAAGCCATATGGAGCTAATTATGTGATGCAAACATCAAAATGTATTGGTTTACAAATGCACTATGGTAAAAGTGTTTTGAAATCACAACATAGAAGGTCTTTTTTTAATTGATAATCCCCAGTAATAATAATTTTTATGAAAAAAATTGGTGGTTTTTTTTCTGGAAACTGCAGTTAATTTGTGGGGGGGGGGGTTGTAGGTAGAGGCACATTTTTCCAATTAACCTATGTTATTTCTAAAATTACTGTTTCATATCTTAAAACAATTTTATAACAAGAATAAATCTGATATTCAAAACTGCACAGTTTTGAAAGGTCACCAACTGGATATTGCATTGCTCAGTTGTAATTACATTCTAAGCTTGTTATCTCAGGTTATAAAGGAATTTCTTTCACCTTTCAGCACCGAAATGTTTTGAGAAGTTTAAATATTTGTTGTTTTATTTGAAAATGACCCGATTGAACCTCACTATTGATGCTGACTATTCAACACAAAAGCACATACAGCACATTAAACATGAAAAGCTATTCACAAACAATTTTACTACTGTATGTAATGTACTTTCGAATATTTATAGAAGAACATTCTGATGAATCAAGCAAATTTCATAACATTTGTTAATGCATTAGGTACCTTTAGCCTTTAATCTATCTATATTTAAGGATCTAATATGAACTAACAAATTAAATGACCAATATATTCAAAATATTATACTACATCAATAAAGGATTTAATTTTTATTTTTTTTTCATAGTTTATGTTACTAGTCTTCAACAAATTGAACCATATTGGGAGGTGTTACAGAAGGAAGACCTTGGTATGGGTGTGATCAACTAGTTGCTTGAAAGGTCAATTTCGATTTCATGTTTTACAGTCTAACCCAGTCTAAGGACTCTGTGGTGACACCATCTGCACTCCAGGTTGCTATGGAAGTGGATGTGGGGTGTCCATGGTGACCAGCCTCTTCATGAATGAGTGGATGAGAGGATTTTATCACTTGGCACCAGAACTTTGGAAGGCGACCTGAAGAGATGAGTTAGAACCGGGAGGAGGGAATGAATGTTTGAGCTCCTGGAAGACATTCTATGACCTGGAGATAGTCTTTGAAGACGGATGCTGCTCCTGGGCTCTCATTTCAAATCTATTTACGGGATCATGCGATTATGAGTGTATGGTGATGTTTTGGAGGGCAGTTTAGCCTAGTGGTCTTGAGGTTGTTGGACTGATCTTCCCGGAGGACAGAAGATCAAAAACAGCAAGCAGCACTGGTAATTTTCTCACTGCATCTATTAACCTACTGTAGGTACAAGCTCCCCACTGATGTTTGTGAGTATTCATAAGCATCCCAGTTTCATATGTCCTGTTTTTTACTCATACTCCCATAATTTTATCTGCTAAAACAAGACTTGTTAACTATGAATGTTAACTATGTTAATAGTCATTTTTTCCATGCTATAGAAGTCAATGGCTACCGTCAACTGTTTGGTTAACGACATTTTTCAAAATACCTTCTTTTGTGTTCAACAGTTTATACAAATTCATATACTTTTGGAACAACTTAAAAGATGAGTAGATGATGACAGGATTTTCATTTTTTATGAACTATCCCTTTAATAACACTCACTAGTGAGTATTAAATCTACCTCCCAAAACCTTTAACGCCACCAACAGTTTTTACTAAAAATCTTTGGACTGAATGGTTCAGTGTTGTAATTGTTAACTGAAAGTAAAACAATTTGAATCTGTTTTAGTTGACTGAAATAAAGCTGAAATAAAACAAAATATAAATATTAGATAAAAAAAACTCAAACTTAAACTCAAAAATGTTGCCTTTGCAACCAGCTGAAATAAAATAAGTTTAATTTACTAAAACTGAAATAAATATAAATTAAAATGAAAATATATAAATAAATAAAATACAAATGACAAAAGCACTTTTAAAAATTTTTTTTTAAAACTTCAACTGAAATTAAAATTAAAACTAAAATCTAAAAATTAAAGTGAATTTAAAATACCATGAAAGTATATAAATATCACTAGAGTAATAGTGTTGGACATGTAATTCTCATATATTTTATTGCTTTTTATTGCTAGCAGTGTTTTCAATTTCTGTCCAATTAGATTTCCACTATTTCTAATCCTCCTACAGGTTTCATCAGATTTCATCAGAAAACCCACAGACCATGTCAGAAAAGAGCTATTAAAAGGTTTCTGATATACTACACTGTTCAAGTGTAACACGTCAAAGACATGAAACAATTCTTTACAAATCTTAGAGACATGAAACTTGATATGTATTGCTGCCAAGAGCAACAAAAGCATTCGGTGACAGCTCCACGTTCTACTCAAAGCTTCATAAAAATACAACTTTTTATCATTTTATTTAATATTATTTCATGAGTTAAAATGAGTTCATGAAATCAAATGTATAAACAGCGGAAAATCTACTCTACTGATGATAGATTTAATTCTTTGTAATCTTCTAGTGATAGTTTTAATTAAAATCCAGAACGTTCATATTTTAAGCTCTTGTCTCTGTTCTTACAAATGCCAAAAGTGGCTGGTGGGGATCCAATCCAGGACAAAAAGCAATACAATTGCTTAGTATTTTCAGTGCTTTGATTAACTGTACTGACAACAGTAGGAGTAAAGACATTTTGCATTTCAGAAATTTGCTGATCAGCTTCAAAAGAACGCAGAAAAATATAATAGAACTATTAGCTTGCTTAGACGTCTTTGGGAATTGGAGCAGTAGGCCTACTGTGCAAAATCACCACATGACGCCAATAACACTTTTACGGCCTATTTCACTTTCACAGCTGGATGTAAGCTTCTTAAATTTTGACTTGACAAGCCCCTTTGCACTCAAGTCCAGAAAGCCCTTCTACATTATTCCAGCGCATACAGTGGCTCAATAGTGGCCATTATCTCACCAGCCCAATTCTTTAGCTACGATTAAGACCCCACGTTTTCTCTTTTCCAGCCTTCCTCATTGTAACACTCACTAGTGAGTATTAAAGCCCTCAATGCAAAACACATATGCCATAAATTGTTTCTTTTTCCTCCCTCATATCTCTGTCTGTCAAGGAGTAATTGCTGAAAATGCCAAATGTCAAAGACAAAGTCAGAATCGCTATTTATCAAGCGTTGTGAAAAGTGGCAAGCCATCTATCCAGGAGAAAAATTAGAAAGAAATGTGCAATACCAGAGCGTGAAGAGATGCTATCATTGTGACAGCAGCTTTCTTGTCTGTGTGATGTTCTCTGAGCCATCATCATATTTATTTCTGGCAGAACTAAAACACTATTTTTGATTTTACTTTTGGATTTTTTATGCAGAGGGACAATGGAGAGAGAACGAGAAATATTGGGGAGAAAAAGAGGGAGCGACTTCAGAAAATGCCACAAACCACACTCAAACTGGCACCATCCACTTGAGCACCACGGCTCAACATATCAGAGTATGGTAACAGCTAAGCCACTTCTCAGACACAACTAAAACACAGAAAGTTGACGTTTTGCCTAATATATAAACAAATGTTGGAATGCATTTACAATTATAAATGTATATTTATTTACTGGCATATTTACTGCCAGAAAAACAAATACATGAATAAAATGTTTGACTGTTTGGTTAATTAATATAAATACTGTACATTTTAAAGTGCATAATTTCTGTGCCACTAGAAGTAATTTTTTCCACTTTAGTTGTCTCTGCATATTACACTTGGAAAAGAATAAATGTTTTTGCATTAACGGTGCTGTATGTGATTTTTTGACTGTACTAAAGCATAAAAATACCATAATACATTTGCACATATTTAGGAAACAGTTCACTGAAAAAAACAAAACAAAAAAAGCAATTCTACAGCCAGTTATTCTACGTTGAAGTGTGTGTTCCGTGTCAGAATGTCTGTTTTGTTTTGATCTGTGTGATTCTGCCCACTGCCAATTTAACCAATAGTATTTCGACACCCTGGGTTGCCAGATGACGGAAAACACAGCATATTGCAGCCATGGAAACCAGCAAACAATATGGATCAGTGACTGCAGATTGGATCTGACCTAAAAAGCTTTGGCAACCATCGAAAAAGCTAAAGTTGATAAATCAACTGATCAGCGTAAGGCTTGTTGCCTAACATTGTCAGTTATGCTCATTCTTTGTGGTACCTGGCAACCCGTGTGAGCATCGAGTCTGAGAAGGAGATGGCAGAAGAAATAACGCTGTCCAATATTTTGAATTTTGACTGGAGTGCTCAATCACTAGCTGTCAATATTACATACTGCACCTTTAAACTGGAATATGTCTGGATGTCAGTGGGTCATGGTTTGGCTTGGGTTAGATGCCAAAATGAAAACAAGGCTGTGAGTGTACAATACATTGAACACATATGTGACCCTGGACCACAAAACCAGTCTTATGTTGCTGGGCTATATTTGTAGCAATAGCCAAATATACATTGTATGGGTCAAAATTATAGATTTTTCTTTTATGCCAAAAATCATTAGGATATCAAGTAAAGATCATGTTCCATGAAGATATTTTGTAAATTTCCTACTGTAAATATATCAAAACTATGTATTGCTAAGAACTTCATTTGGACAACTTTAAAGGAGATTTTCTCAATATTCTGATTTTTTTGCACCCTCAGATTCCAGATTTTCAAATAGTTGTATCTCAGCCAAATATTGTCCTATCCTAACAAACCATACATCAATGGAAAGATTATTTATTCAGCTTTCAGATGATGTATAAGTCTCAATTTCAAAATTTCAAATTGACCCTTATGACTGGTTTTGTTGTCCTGGGTCACATATCTCTCACAGCCTTGTTTTCATGTCAGAAATTAAATATGGTGCTACCCTGAATAATTTCGATTAACTCCTTAAATAAAGCTCTTTATTGTCTCTATGTCTCTTTATTCACGCCTATTCCTAAGTCACAATGAAAGTCTGCTTCCACCTCAGACTAAAAAAATAAAATAGGCAATTTTTCTGAGATAAAGTTTAAAATAAGAAATAGAAAGATTTAAGAGTCAAAGTTATTACACACATTGTGAGACTTTTTCCACCGTTTGCTGCTTTAACCACTTGGATGAATAGGAATGCTAATGGCTAGCTTTTTCCAGATACTGCAGTAAAGACCTCCTTGCTGGACACTCAAAAGTATTTCTACTTATATAAAAAGGTTCAAATCAGACTTTGATTTCTCTTCAACCTTCAAATCCCACCTGAAGCCTTTCTCTCTCTTTTCTGCCCTACTCACCCAGAGGCATGCCGATGCCGTAGCCCTTGGTGTCCAGCAGGCCTCCGATCTGCGTGAGGTTGCAGTTGAGGCGGCGGTGGTACTCGTTCATGGTGCTCTCCAGAAGAAAGGCGTACTTGGAGTTCAAAACCCGCGCTATGCCCTCCTCCGTGCTCTTCACGAACACGCTGGGCTGCTTGGAGTACATGTAATTCCACATGCGCTGGTACGTCTGGTACCGCGAGTTCTGAGAGAGGCGATGAAAGTCATCGGAAAAGATGGAGAGAGAAACGAGAGGTGAAACAGATAGAGTATTGGAAGGCGGAGAAAAATCAAAGATGAAATTATATTTGCGGTGACATGAGGACAGGTGAATGAATAAAGAGACATTTTATTGGCAGACATTGAGAGTGAACTAGATTAAGGTAACAGATTGAAAGAAAGTGAAAATGTAAGGGAAAGAAAGATGGATAATACATTATTAATGTAATGGGGAAGTGAACTTGGCCTCCTGTGTGAATATGGATGTAGCTGTGAGTCACTAGGCCAACTGCTTACTGCCACAAACAGGACATGATGCATTATGACATGAGTCAAAGCACACACAGACTAGTCGATTAGTTTTACCACTAATTAAAGGGTCTGTTTCGACTGTTTGTGTATCACATGACTTTATCTGCACTTGTTTTATATGTGGTGACAACATTTTGGTTTGGCTTTGGTTCTTCAGCCTGTATTTTAATTTTTTTTTTTTTTTACATCAGGTAAATATTGACTCGCACACTAGTCAGCTACTTTTCTGGGGTGCGTTTCCCAAAAGCATCGTTAGCCAACTATGGTCGCAAGTTCCGTCGTTACCAGCATAGTTCAACGATTTGGTGTTTCCCAAAACCATAGTTCAAACGAACGTTCGCAATCAGCGTCACAAACTTACGTGGTTTGAACTACAGTTCTCGACCTGTGGTTAGAAGCGTAGTTTTTTGTTTGTAAGATATATGGGCTTAAATAAATATGCTCTTGGGCACAACAAGCAAGCTAACATCCAGTACTATCTGTATCTTCCATTCTATCTAAATATAAAATGCATTTTAATTATGTATTTTTGTAATCACTGTTTTTGAAAAGTGCACATGTGCATAAATGCCAACGGGAACCCTGGAGTATGACGTAAGAGGGAACCTGCAATGAATGAATCAAACATCAAATAAAGCACAATGACAGGGAACAAAAATAGTAAATTAGTCAGTAGGTGCCATGTTCAATGCAGTAGCATTTTAGAGACCTCTAATCAGTTAAATAGCATAAGTTATTCCTCCACCACACGTGTGTGACGTCATTAACAATGGCCCTATCTTGTTGAACTAACGTGGTTCAAACGACGGCGATGCGACCGTGTTCGGGAAACAGTCGTGACTAGATAGTTCATTTCCAAAACGATGTATCGTACTATGGTGGTTAATCAGCGAGTTACATCGTTGTTTGGGAAACGCACCCCTGGGCGACTAATCAAAAAGAGTAGTTCAGAAAACTGTATTGGGAACGGATGTATCTATGATTTGTGGAACTGATTTAAACTAAGCTATACTTAAAGTATTATAAATTTAGCCAAAGTGTCAGTGTTTGTTTTTAAGTATTAATATTCATTAGTAGTAATAAATTAGCAATAAAAATGTTAGAAATGTGTAATATTTCAACTGTCATTTGAAGTTTTGGGCTCAGTAAGATTATTTTAAAGAAATTAATACTTTTATTCAGCAAGGATGCATTAAATCAATCAAAAGTGACAGCATTTATAATGTTACAAATTATTTCTATTTCAAATAAAAGTTATTTTAAACGTTCTATTGATCAAATAATCCTGAAAAAGAAATCAGTATATGAGAATGATTTTTTTGAACGCTCACGTGACACTAAAGACTGGAGTAATGACACTGAAAATTCAGCTTTGAATCACAGGAATAAATTACATTTAAAATATATTTCGATAAAAAAAGTTAAAAACAATAATATTACTGTTTTTACTGTTTTTTGATTAAATAAATGCAGTCTTGGTGAGCACAAGAAACTTCTTTCATAAACAAAAAATTTTTTTACAGACCCCAATGTTTTAAATGGTAGTGCATAAATATTGTCAGAATTATTCATACAAAACCTAATATTACTGAATATTCACATATGCGAGGAGTGGGGCATGTGTAGAATTTTGTGAATGAACAGTTTCAGTTCAGCAGAAATCTGAAGCTTTTAGTGAAATTTAGCCGGCAGATTCTGTGTGGGCTTGAATATGAATCACTAGTTACAACTGCCGTCATAAACAGGAAGTGATGCATTATGACATCACAAGTGCACACATGGTAAGCCAGTGACACAAATCTCACACATAAACAGTTTCACACAAACAAAGATACGTACCATGAAGAAGGTCATCGTACTTCCTCCTTGAATAGTCCCATACTGGATGTTGGTCTGATCGGCCAAGTCGTCAGCAGACTCGATTGGCACCTCCATCCTCTGGACCGTCAGGAAAGCTGCGAGGTTCGCCGTGTAGGAAGAAATGATGATCAGCGTGAATGCCCACCTGTTTCAGACACACACAAACACATTGTTTATTTCCTATCAGAAATATCAGTGTGTACATTAGAGACAGATGTTTACATTAGACACGTCTGTGTGCAGATTTGCTGACACACACAAAAATCATTCAATGAAATATTGAAAAACACCCACAGCTGCAATGTTGACCACCAGATCAACCTGGTTTGATCTAATGCAAAATAACAAAGTATTAAAAATGAATTAAATACACTTTAAAAAATGCTGGGTTAAATATAACCCAGTGCTGGGTAAATATTGGACAGAACACATGCTGGGTTGTTTTCAACAACAGTTGGGCTAAACGTTTAACCCAACCCTCTGGGCAGTAACCCAACCGCTGGGCCTAAACAACCCAGTCGCTGGGGTCGTCCATATTTTACCCAGCGCTGGGTTGTATTTAAGAGGGTAGTGTTTTCAAACTCTGAGTTTGAATTATCGGTAATGTGAATGAATTAATGCATGATGACACATTAAATAAAAAATCAAACACATAAGACAAAAATTTTAGCACATTCATCTATATATTTATGCCAGATATTCCAGCCAATAAGATCTGCATAAATGAGGTCATTCCACGTTTAAGCTGGAAAACTAGAAAAGTGTGTGTGTGTGTGTGTGTGTGTGTGTGTATTTGTTTTAGTCTCCTATGCTCTCCAAGACTGTACTTTATTTGATCAAAATACAGTGAAAACGGTAATACTGTAAAATATTCTTACAGTTTAAAATAACTGTTTTCTATTTGAATATATTTTAAAATGTAATTCATTCCTGTGATGCAAAGCTGAATTTTCAGCATCATTACTCCAGTCTTCGTTGTCACATGATCCTTCAGAAATCCTTAAGAAATATGCTTATTTGCTGCTCAAGAAATATTTCTCATTATCATTGTTTAAAAGAGTTGTGCTGCTGACTATTTTTTTGGAAACAGTGATACATTTATTTCAGGATTCTTTTTGTAAAGGAAAAAAAACCCCAGAATATTTTGTAACATTATAAGTGTCTTTACTGTCACTTTTGATCATCTGTATGTATCCTTGCTGCAAAAAAAAGTATTGATTTCTTTGGGGGAAAAAAAGAATTTCTTGAGAAAAAAGAATGCATTCTTTGCAGTTGCGAATGCTGATTTATGTTGTCTATAAGGCATTTCCAGCAGGAAGTTGGAGAGCCCTTCCCAATACAATCACGGAGCTCTTCACCGCAGTGAATCATGGCCAGATGAAAGGAAACTCCTGAAGTCCTCAGACAAAGAGCTTTCATGAGACTTTTCTAAAGTGACTGGCCTCCAAAAATACTCAAACTGCCAGATTAGTTATTTGTCATTAAATAAAAGCTCTTTATCAAATATTAAAGTACACCAATTGCAGACACACGTCCCCCAGAGCATCACGGAGTCAGAGCTGTGCTCAGGGACGCAGCAGAGATAGACGCCAGCTCTCCGCTTTCTGGGTCACCCCTGTGTGGGATTAAAGTCGCATCTATTGTGTTTATTCACACCACAGATGATTAAACATTCGGCTTCCACTGCATGCACAGATCAAATCATTTCAACTCCATTGTTACTCTTCCTAAAAGTGGTTGTTCAACTTAAATGACCTCAACAGCACGGCGCAGGACAGAAATTGAAGAGATGGAACAGAAGACAGCTTGACTTGATAGCAGAAAGAGCCAAATGAACTGAGCGACATGATTCGAGCTGGGAGACTAATCTAGAAATACACTACAAAAGTGTGAAGCGCACAATGTATGTCGGCACACAAAACAAACATGCCCAAACAAACTTCAGTGAGAAAAGACACACTCTTAATGGTCTCTTTACAGAGAGAACAGATTTTCAGTCAATGATAAATTGAAAAAATGCGTTCCCATGTGTGAAAATATGCCCTGCAGAACATTTTCTCACTAAGTAGGTCATTTTTTGGTCGCTTGGCCAAAAAATAAATAAAAACACCTACCAACAAATAAGATAAAAGCAGATATTCAGTTAGAGGCACTTCATATGAAATCTTGAAAACTTAAACTTCCAACTTTAATTCATTTATGTTTAAACATGCCCCGAAATAAAGAGCCGATCTTGGTATTTATTAACCTTTAAGTAGATATTGCTAATATGTATGTGTTGATTTTTAACACCAGAAAGTAGTCAATTAAATATATAAATATTAATAGAAATTAAATTAATTTACATTTAATATTTACATTTAAATATGAAAATAACTTTGATTTCTTAATTAAAAAACAAATGACATTTCTGATCTTTTAACTGCTGTCACGCCCCATTTTTATCATGACAAAATATAGACTATTGCTGATAGTGATTCTATGAATTTGAATTTGAAAAAAATAAAATACAAATTACACAAAAATAACAAAAATATGTTTTAGGTTAATTGGCAAAAGTGCAGTACAATTAAGTATACTTTTCATCATTTTTGAACACTTTTAATGAATTTACTATAAAAGAGAAGTTAAAAAGACTGGGTTGGTTGGGACAAAAGCACAAAACCAAGAAATTCTGGAAAATCTAACCATTTAAGAATCATATTCTAACACTAGAAAAAGCTATTAAAAAGAAACAATACGAAATATAATGCTAGTATAACCTTTCTTTAAAATCCTGTAAAATTAGGATTGCCTTTTTAAAAAATCATTATACCTTTTTAATTTTACCTTAGGTTTTAGTAATTGATGTGCTTTTATTTATAGTACAGCATATAGACAAAAATATACGTATAATGCGTTTATTTATAGTTTAATTTTAACATTTCTAATTTTCTAAATCTGAAGTTTATGGGGTTTTTCCCTAATATTTATATTTTGTTATATTTCAGATTTATTTCAGCTACTGAAAACATCTAAAATCTGTAGTTTTAAGGCTGGAATACACACAACTTTTAAAATCTGAAAAGACCATCATACACTCACCGACTTTGTAAATAGTTACAGAGGAAAAACTGGGGATTATACACTAAACGACTGAGGTTCATACATTATCAGACTTTAAAGTCATTCCGATCACAACAACCTCAGAAACGTGCACCTTGTTGCTAAAATCGGCTCAAAATATCATGTTTGATATCCTCCGACTGGATGGAATCAAAATCTGTGTGAGTCTGAGACCATTATACAATCCGATGAAATTTGTCAACTCAAATCTGCAGACCGCCTCTGACTTAGCATCAACTTCTCCAGGCTGTAAATCGAGGCAAAAATCTTGTAGCATATTCCAGCCTTTAGTTTATAGCTTTGCTGTCACCCATATAAGCTTTTGGATCATGTGGTGTCGATACTGATATTGCATTCGGTGTGAAAAAGTGTCTTTAATACTCACAGACACACACGCACACTTACTGCATGGTCTCTTACACCTCAAAGCAAGTGCGAAACATCGGCACACTCACCAAACGCCGCTGACACAGCGTGTGGACAGAGCCCGGGGCATGATCTCTGAGCCCTGCTGCATGAAACCACCGACCGGAAACCACAGGCTGTTCCCCAGCGTGTACTGATTCTCCAGCAGGTCCCTGCGGTCCCGCCAACATGGGAAGGGGTTGTACCACTCATACGGACTCAGCCTGATGGAGGGAGGGAGGGGAAGAAAGAAAGAAAGAAGCTGTTACCTCAAGAAGAACACTGGACTGTGAATATAATGATATTCAAACTAGATGTGTGTGTATTGAGTGACAGTGCGGTACCTGGCAGCCAGGAAGAGCACACAGCTAACGGCCAGATAGGCTAAAAGCATAAATAGCCAGACAGCTGGCGAAAAGGGATCCAAGAAGGAGAAATAACCTGGCTTCCTGCCCTGTAGAGAGCACATAACAATACAAACAATGCTTTTACCACTCCTACAGCCAGAGACTCTCCAAACAGTTGAAAGCTTTTCCTGATACAATCGCTGTTTCTTGTTGTTCTGCTGAGTGCATGCTTTCATATGAAGAGATTGGGTAAAAGTTTGTTTTTGATGCCGACAAAACATTATGCACAATTTTTCATTTGTGCATTTATGCATTATGCATCAGCCAGGCACTTTTATCCAAAGCGACAATGCATTCAAGGTGTACATTTGATAAATTCATGTCTTCTCAGAGAACTGATGCCGTTTTACTCGCGCCACGCTTTACTTTTTGAGCTACAGGAATGCAAGATTTTCACGCAAGAAATGTTAAATAATAATTCAACCAAATAAATTCTTCACTAAGCACCGCCCCTTGGTTACTTTTACTAACCCAAACAAGCAGCTCAGAACATCCCATAGTATATTCAGTATATTTTTAAATGTACTGTGATCATAAAAATGGACTTTTCTTATGTGGTCGGCAGTTTTATTTGCCTTTTTTTCTTTAAAGGAATTGTTAAATTACGCAGTAATGATTAAAAATAGACATTGTAAATAATAATTGAGAGAAACATTTTAATAATAACAATAATGGTAATACTAATTATTCTAAAATAATTAAGCATTAATATTAATAAAAACAACAAATAAAAATGTAAAAATAAAAAAATGTTGTTGTTATAATTTAGTATTATCATAAATGTTCTTGATAGTGTTTACTTATTTCCTCACAAAAACTAATAATAATAATAATTATTATTATTATTATTTCAGCAATATTATACATTAATAATATTTATAATTATTCTTTTTACTACTTCAATTATTATTATTATTATTATTATTAATGTTTTCTTGTTTTTTTTAAATTATAAATTAATGTTTTTATTAGAAATGTTCTTGACTGGTTTAAACAACAACAACAGTATTAATAAAAAATATTTTAATAATAATAATGATAATAATAATAATTATTAATAATATATTTTTTTTTACATTTTATTATTATTTTTTTTTACATTATTATTATTATCAATGTTCTTGATAAGGTTTGTAATATTGACCCAAGAATACTATACAGCCAAGCATAATATACTGAGTGTTTAAACATTTCATTTACTTCACTGTTTGAGCTATTAGCTGCATTTTAAATAATTTCCAGTATATAAATACCAACGTAGTATAGTCAGAATTCAATATATTACAAATGTGTCTTACTATGTGGACGCGGTACAGGATACTGATGCCAAGGTTCATGAAAGGTTTGGAGAAATCGATGACCTTCTCCCGCTCTGATGTGATGGTAAATCCAGCCACCGCCAGATCCGCTTTCTGTAACAAACAGAAAAAGAGAGAATTACTAGTATACTAGTTTGATATAGTGCTCTTAGTCGTTTTGCCACCAGTGCGGATGCATCGTGCAAAAAAAATTTAGGTAACAAATACCATTGGAGAAATTACATTTGCAGAGGTAATTGGAATAAAGTAGCACATTAATGACCTTAAACACACATGAACTACAGCAAAAGACACAAAAACTAACCCTGATTTTTATTTCTCAAGCACAAAAATAAGTGCTATATTCATAGATTAGAAAAAACCTTTAAAGAACTGGCTGAAGTCTTACTGAGTAAAATCAGGCATACATGTACTTCCTCTATAATTTGAGACCAATTAAATCAAGTGAGTTTCAGTCACTGAAAGATTTTAAAGACTAAATGAACAACAAAAGTATTTTAAAAATGACCTATAAT
>JAFVLL020037095.1:0-7500 GCA_021397915.2 Tor tambroides | reverse complement strand
CTGGCTAATTGATTACTGAGAGATAGCTTTGTAAACCATCAAACGCTGGTGTCAGGCAAGAGCTGAAGTGGGTGTCCATTAAGAAAGATGGGTGGTATGTGTACGTGCACGGTTTACACACACAATATGTCAACAAGTGCCAACAGTACACTAGTGTTAGCAGCTGTAATGGTATAGCGCCACAGGATAATTAGACACAGAAGAAACTGATTAGTATGTGTGTGTGTTGGCGTATTTCAAAAGGGCTTTGCCGAGACCTGCCCACACTGGGGTTAATAGAATGACATTCCCGTTCTTATCACTGCTGCCATTATTTTTAGCATTAGTGCGAATAGCGCTAATATCAGTAATCGTTACTCTAATGGAAACATCAGCTGACAAAGGTTCAATCCTGCTAATTGCATTCAAACATGCAAACATATAAAAGAAATTATATATATATATATATATCTATATGATATAAATGTTATTTCAAACATTTTCATGAATGAACATACACTTACACTAAATAAATAGTAACTAAATTCAGATTGAACAAGCAGTATTCAAAGATTAAAAAAAAATGCTACAAAATATTTTTTATTTAGATTATTAATATTAATACAGTTGATTAATTACTGAACATTGGGACCTTTTATCATATTGCTGTTGCTGAAGTTTAATTACACCAATTAATGCATGTGTATTTTTAATAGACAAAAACAAAAAAAAGTGGTTTAGCTTTGGATTTTAACATTAAACTAAATATTATACATTATATTTACATTTATTATACATTAGATTTAATAATACGTAATACATTTAATATATAATACTGAATATAAACGGTTGGAGGTTATTTCAGACATTTTGATAAATGAATATACAATTACATTAAACAAATAGCTTTTAACACTAAATTCATATTATACAAGCTGTAGAATTTTTTTTTTTTTTTAGAAATGCTATTGTTTGGCAACTATAAATATTTTTTTTATTCAGTTATTAATATTAATACATTTAATAGCTTATGGAACATTGGTGCATTATCATATTCCTGTTGCTGCAGTTTTATTAAAGCAATAAGAAACAAGGAAAGTGCATTTCCAATGGACATAAAGCAAATAAAGCTCATATTATAAAAAGCCCAAGAGTTTCATTGAGGGTCAGGGTGACTGAAAAGTGTCTCTATTTTTACATAATGTGTCCACAGAGTTTAATTATGGACGTGCGCACAGACATGCGTACCCTGTTGATGAGTTCCCCCACCATCCCAGTCCATGACCCATTAGGTTCTGGAGCTCCATACAGCCCGTCATCCACCAGCTTGATCCGGAAGGAAAATTTCAGTATGTCTGCCAGCTCCCGCAGCATATCCACACAGAATCCCTCATACTGATCATTACCCTGGAAGTCCTGGTAGTTTGCCTTGCGCATCACGTATGGATTTTCCTATAAAACAGAACGAAGGTAACATTTAACGCTCTAATATTCCACTCTCATTTTCTATACAGTGAAGCGCCATAAACTCAATGAAAGTCAATAGCCATACAGTGGAAGTGGCATTTTGATTGGTGTTAAGCCATGAAATGGCAGTAAAATCCAGTGAAACGGT
Source organism: Tor tambroides (assembly GCA_021397915.2). Lineage (NCBI taxonomy): Eukaryota > Metazoa > Chordata > Actinopteri > Cypriniformes > Cyprinidae > Tor > Tor tambroides. Next base: position 5,906 of record JAFVLL020037095.1, on the reverse strand, counting down.
GCTTCCTTGGCTTTGACATGTGAAAGTTCCTATTTGGCTGCAGGTTCCTGGTTTGAATGTATTATTTCTGCTACAGTATGTTGTCGCCTGTGGATAGCAAACCTGTTTTCTTCATTTTGCAAGCACACGATGCAAATAAGATGGTTAACAATGAAGGGATGACTTCTTATGCCATGAGATTGTTTTTTTTTTTAAAAACAAACAGAACAAATACAAACAGTAAAACATTTTAAAACAATTAGAGTCCAATACATTTGTATGTTATTAGGAATTGCTTAAATGTGTTTGTTGCCTGAAGCAACATTGTATGATAGTAGAATGAATAATGATGCAGTGAATATGGATGCAATCAATGAAGGTACTATAGAAAATATTGCAACTATCATTTGTTGTTTTTAATTTACATTTTGATCTTCTGTGGTATTATCCACTCTACTTTCATAATGGGACATATTTCAGAGTGAAACACTAAATTAAATTAGAAAAATGCAAGGCAATTCTCTGTGTTATCCATCTAGAATTGACTGGATGCTGAGACGTGGGTGTTATATACCAGAATGGAACGAGACCGAAAGTTGGTATAGAAATTGTTGCTTAAAACGGTGTTTATTAAAATCAGCTTGGTTAATATCATCCAATAGCCCACACTAGAAACTGATGACTTTTCCACAATAAGACTAGGAAAGTGCATTAAAGGGATAGTTCACCCAAAAATGAAAATTACCCCATGATTTACTCACCCTCAGGCCATCCTAGGTATCTATGACTCTCTTCTTTCAGACAAATACAATCGGCGTTATATTAAAAAATGTCCTGGCTCTTCCAAGCTTTATAATGGCAGTGAATGGGGTTTAAGATAAAGTTGGATGGATGAAGTCCAACAAATATGCATAAAACCATCATAAAAAGTGCTCCACACAGCTCCAGGGGAAGGGTTTCTTCTGAAGCAAATCAATGCCTTTGTGTAAGAAAAATATCCATATTCAAAATTGTATAAACCATCATCTCTAGCTTCCACTAACTGTCGCGTTCACGAGAGTGGTGTTCCAGCGGATGACGTAGGATGTAGGCGTAGCGTAATCTCCAGTGAGAATATGCTAGTCTCACGAGAACCAAGTTTTGTTTACGGCAAAGGAAAACCAGTCTCCTCTTGGCTTATACGGAAATCCTCCAACATTTTCCTTTACAAATCCTCATTTTGTACTTCTAATTTGTGACTGGCATTTTTGTTTTGCTTTCTCCTCTGTGCTTCTGCATTTGTCACTTCCACGTTCGTCACCACATTTGCCTACGTCATCCGCTGGAACACTACTCTCTCGTGTATGCGCATACGACAGTAAGCGGAAGCTAGAGATGACAGTTTATAAAGTTTTAGATAAGGTTAATTTTCTTACACAAATGCATTGATTTGCTTCACAAGGCCTTGATTAACCTCCGGAGCCATGTGAAGTACATTTTATGATGAATTTATGCCCTTTACTTTGCTTCAAAATCTCTACAGCCATTCACTGTCATTTTAAAACTTTAAAAACTTTTTTATATAACTCCGACTGTATTTGTCTTACAGAAGAAAGTCATGTACACCTAGAATGGCTTGGGGGTGAGTAAATCCTGGGGTAATTTTCATTTTTGGGCGAACTATCCCTGTAAAAAAGTAAATAAAATCAATTTTGATTTGATGCTTATCTTCAATATTACTTTTCCATAATGAATTCAACAGAACAACATAGGTTTGCTTAAATTGTAGGTTTGCTTAAACACCTACTTTGTGATGGCATGAATGAATATAGTCTTAAATGGCTATTTCACCCCAAATTTAAAATTGTCATCATTTACTCACCCTCACCCTTTACTCAGAAAAAAGAAACTCATACAGGTTTGGAAAATGATGACATCATTTTCATTTTGGGGTGAACTATCCCTTTAATTTATGCTTTGAGATTTTCAAGTTGGAATCTAGTAAGCTTTTCTTACAATCATAAACTCAAGAAACAACATTATTACACTTTATAAGCTCCGTGTAAGCAAGCAAGGCTTCTGAATTATCTCATATCCTCCCTGATTTAAATAATGCATTACTTTTACAAACATTTGTAGAGCCCATAATAACATTTAAGACACCTTAATGCAGAATTTGGTTTAGAGAGATGCTCTAAAAAAATCGTGGCTGTTCATGTGCAAGATTTGAATCTGAAAAGCTTGCACCAGTGAGTGCCAAATTTCTAAAAGCCCTATAATTCACAATGATCTCTGGTCTGAAATGCTCCTGCCAATGTGCTGCCAAACCCACACAGGCCATGGAGTCATATCTGGAGAGGTTCTTACCAGTATTGTGGTGACGATGAGCGTCTTGTTGGCTAAGGTCTCGGACGTGTTGATGTCTAAAGATGTAGAGTTCATAGCCAACGTGTTATTGGAGTACCAGACACCGATCTGCACATGTGAAGTAAAAGAATAAATAAATAATGCTTCGCTTCAATAACAAAGAAGGCACAGTTAGAAGTACTTTCATGAGCAAATCTGCACTGAAAGAGCTAAATCATATCAAATCATTTGCGACCCATTTAAAAACATGTTTGATCTCACAGGGGGAAACAGGCAGGAATAAACGAGTTGATCGAATAAGACGAGGGGATGAAGGAGAGATAAAAGAGCATGAAGCGAGGGATCAATACTATGATCAATAAGAGAGGAGTGAAGTGGTGATTACTCCAGCTACCACCCATTCATTAGACCTCACAACCTCTCCCGTGATTCCGGATAAAATGCGGTGTTAGTGTTCATAAGAATGAGCTTGTGTGTGTGCGCACGTTACCTCTTTGTGACCCCCCTTGAATTTCTCAAGAATACGCAGTGTGTAATTGGTCCTCTGGCCTTTGCTGTTAAACTCCACACGGCCTGTTAGGCCATCATACTCTACCTAAAATGAAAAAGAGAGAGATGGGGATTTAAACCAAGGGTAACAAACAGGAATGACGAATAGCATTAATTTTGACCTACAATATTAAGGTAGAAATTATAGCGCAGGTGGCGAAAAAGAGAGAGACAGCCAGAGGACAAACTTTGAGATGATTAAGAAAGTTAAGGTGAAGTGTCACTTCTGCTCCACCGGCGTCACCAAATGCAATCGCAAAAATAATGACTGTTTTCATTAGTATTGGCAAGGGAGGTAAACACTTGGAGTTATGGAGACAAACCGAGAATGGCGGACGAGAGGAGGTGCGGAGATGGTGCCAAATGGAGTGCTGAAATGATGGAGTGATGGACAAACTGCAAAACAGATGGAGGGACACAATGAATGAAAGAGCACACTTGTGACTAGACAACACAAACACTAGGATCTCACAGAGTATAATAGCTGCATTAAAATGATAAAATACAAGCAGGCCTTCAGACAGGTTGCAATAAACAATGCACATCTGGTGTTAAGGGCACAGTTATAATTGCTCTGAAACTAATGTCAGTTGTAAAATTACTGTGGCTGGGTATAATCATCACAGAGGACATAAAAGTCATACTGCATTGGTCATCATCCGGGAACATTGTCCTGGGCTCTGTGACAAAGGCGGCTCATTAAGCACTCCAGCTACTTGTGAAAAAATGCATTTATTTTAAAATTAACATTAATTTTTTTTGCATAAATTACAAGATGTTTTGTGGTTGTAGTAGCATAGCCAGTGAAACCTGTGAATTCATTTCAGCAGTTTTTTAATTGAATTTGCATGATTTAAATGATTTATTATAATAATTTTATTAGAATTTTATGTCATCGATGTGTATAGATTTTATTTATTTAGTAATTTATTTATTCATTTTATATATTTAATTATAAATATTTTTTTTCAGATTTAAGTTGGTTCATTTGCTGCTGTCATTACTGTTTTCTGCATAGTTTCACAGTGCTGAACTGTGCTAAATGTTTCTTGATGATGTTAAATGATGCTCAGCGACACTCAATGCTCAATAATGCATTAGCAAAGGTTTAGATTTAATGCAGAGAAAATTGAAAATCAACCGTCATAAACTCTCTGAATCTTGTTTATCGACGCCAAGGGCCGCTGCATAGATTACAAAGAATTGTTTTTTTGTTTTTTTTCATTGCATGCACTGATAAACTATGCACAACGAGACCGGGAACGTATGTTGAGAAAGTAAATAAGGTCAATTTCAATTTCATGTTGACTTTAACAGAGCCTATAAAAGCCAATAAGCAGTGGCACACAGAATCACACCAACATAAAAAGCAGATTAAAACAAGGACACTGATGATTAGGCTTCTACAGCTCATCAGAGACGACTTCAAAGTGACATACAGTAAGAACGGCTGTAAAGACTAAACACTAAAGTCATCAAACGCAGCAGTCAGAAAATGGCTGCAAACGGGGTAGCCATGGAGACACGTACCATGCGCAGGTAGTTCATGAGACTGGTGCCGTGCTGCCAGATGAGTGAAGACGTGCAACTCAGAGGCTTCACTCCGATCTCTTGACTGCGGTTCAGCTCTCGCACCGCTCCGACCACCACATGCACTGCATCGAACATCAGCGCTGATGACAACTGTAGGTGGAGAGAGAGCATGATAGAAACGAGACGAGAGATACGCCGAGGCGAAGATAGAAAGAAAGAAGAAGAAAAAGAGAATAAAGGAACGTAGAATTGAGAAAGACAGCAAATGAGGCCATTAGGGGGGCAAGGAGACTTCACGTCTGTTAGGGGCCTACAGCAACTGTCTTCCTAACAGAGGTTCCTAAATTGCGTTGTGTGGCACACATCTTATTTGGACACATTCAAAAAAACCTTCTGGCAGAAATAACGTCTCATTATTGCATAGATTTAGTAGTCACTATGGTTTACAGTTTGCATTTTTTCCCCATCTAAGCAAACCTCAGCAAAATCTGGTTTAAATAATGCAATAGAATGTCAATCAAATTACTGAAATTTTGGAGGCTCTTGGAATTTTAAAAAAGCATTTTTAGATGCAAACGCAACCAAATACATCACTGTTATTCATATGCATCTCCTGACAGATAAAGTTTTAATTGCTTGATTTAAGAATGTTAACAAAATCTCAACCTCTCAACAGCTCATACAGGTAAAGGGTTTGCGTCCTAATGCTGAATTACTACTGATTATTATATTTGTGAGTTGTAATGTTTCTCATGTTTAGTATTATTTAGTAAGTCTATCTTTGTAAGCTCACCGCTGGACCAGGATAGGGGCTGAGATCACATCCTTCCCTCCATGACAGGTTTAGACTCCTGATGAACTCTAGGTAGAAAGGATGACTGCTGTTCAACATGGAGAAGCCAACGATATTGGACTGATCATCTACCACATCATCCAACCTCAACAAAGGGAAATCCTGAGAGAGAGAAAGAGAGAGATTATAACACCTTTATTTATTAATACAAAACATCAAATCTAAACGATACAAACAAGTTATAAACCTCATGTTAATTTACTTAGCCTAAATCATTTAACAAAAAGCAATGCATAATTTTCAATCCAGCTCAACTTTTCTACACCCTGAAACTCTTCAGATTTTTCTAGTTTTTCCATGAAATTTGTATATTATTCTTGCTTTTATAAGCCCCTTAAAGGTCCATTCAACATTCTTTTTACAGCCATAAATAATTCGATTTACTAAATAGACTGCCATTTTGGCTTGACCTAAAATAAAGTCTTACAACCGTCCTTCTTTTTTTTTCTTTAAAATATATTAAAAAAAACAAAAAAACAGAGGGAAATCCTGAGAGAGAGAGAGAGAGAGAGAGAGAGATAGAGAGAGAGAGAGAGAGTTACCAAAAATATACTATGGACATAGAATGCTGTGGTTTTGGCATTTAGAAATAGTTTAATTAACGCTTTACTTAACATCTACTACATAAGTGCACATTCTTGGTATT
>JAFVLL020037093.1:0-12179 GCA_021397915.2 Tor tambroides | reverse complement strand
GTAGCACGCGCAAGTGACGATTCTCTGTCAACCAATCAACGCTCTGCAGTGAGTCTAGCTCCACCCTTTAGTACCGTTCCACTGTGCTAGGTACCACAACGGAAGGGTACCCAAAAAGTGGTACGGTACAGTTCGGCATTTTGGTACCATTCACAACTTTTGATAGTGGAAACGCAAATAAATGCGTACCGTTCCGTACCGTACCGTACCGCTCAGTGGAAACGAGGCAATATGACACCTGAGGTGTTTACAGAAGTTACTGTGTCTACTGGCCTTAAAAGAAGGTCAGTGACCTACTAATTATAAAAGTTAAACAACATTTAGTAGTAACAGCAAAAACTACAATAAATACTAGTTATTTTACTTTTTATTGTAGTTAATGACATGGGAAAAAATGTTTAAATGTTATGACGTAATACGATTGTGATTTTGTTTTAGTATGCCAGTATAGTATAGTATATAGTATAGTATATAATAATATTGGATGCTTGTTGATAATGTGAACCAAATGTGGAAAAGATGTGAAAACGTCTTATATAAACGAAGTTCAAGTTAACTGACGCTGATGCCACTAAAATAAATAGATAGATAGATAGATAGATAGATAGATAGATAGATAGATAGATAGATAGATACCGTCTGATTTCTACACTGCGCCGCTCTTTCCCTCGTTTTTGTCTTTTATTTTCTGTCTCTTCTTCCCAGGCGCCTTTAAATCATCTGAACCTATTTTTCTTTTCATCTTCTTACTGTCTCTTTCATTCTCTTCTCTCATGTTTGAATGACTTTTGTAACTTAGGGAAATTAATTTAATGAGAAATAGGTTATAGACACAAGGACACTTTGCTCTGACAACGAGCAAAGAGTTCAATAATAAACTACATAAAATGTTGCTCCTTGACAACCGCCGATTCCGCGTTTATGCAACAGGTTGTAGTGCGCATGCGCACAGAGGATTAGGCGTGCCTGTCTGAGCTTTAACCAATCAAGACAACTCACACGTAAAAAGATATGTAAATAAATACACTTGTTTCTTAATTAATATGAACATACTGAATCTTACGTTATCCTTTAGAAGGAGTAAACACTAGTTTTCCCAACGATACTTTAGTGAGAATTCAGTCTCAATAGTTTGTAAATCTGTTATAAATTCTTTCATACAAGGGTACAGTAGCCTACATCAGATTCTTTCTCCACGTGCACGTTTCTGCTATAAAAGTTTTTCTCAATTTATGATAATTAATTTTGCAGAGAGATTTTAATATTCAGATTTTAACATTTTATTTTAATTGCATTATTTTAATATAAGGTCATGAGAGTTTGTATTCTGTGATATGTTATGATGGTATTATTATAACCCTCCAGGTAATTGTTTTTATTTATTTTTTATTGTTTTAATTTATTTATTTGTTTAACTCATAATTATTCAATTTCAAAGACTTTTGCAGATTCAAAGTATCTGTCTATCTGTCTGTGTCTATCTTAGCACTCTTAGCTTCTTACTTTGCTTAAGCTGCATTTGTTTATCTTGTTCACTCCGAGAGACTTCAATAAAACTATTTTTACAGTGTAGGCAGTGGATTCCTCTCACACTATAGGCAACTTTGCAGTATTTCTGATGGCCCTGGTCTCTTCACTTTGTTTCTGAAGGATTAAAGTTCCAAAGTTTTTGGTAGGCTAAGTTTTATCAAATCTCAGTTGGTTTATTCTAGCTTTTCTTTAAATGTATGTAGGCTAATGTATTTCTGCTTATTTTTGTTTTGCACATTGTACAAAACTAGATGTTCTAAAGAAATATTTAGAATTTAATACACTGTTCCAAATATTGTACCTTTAGGAGTACAACAGCTTGTCGCTGGGGCAATACACTTAAAGACTACCCTTAAAAAGTGCATTTAATAGTTATTGCATGCTATTACCATAAAGTAATATCTATGAACCTTTTAGGGGTAAAAAAGGTTGAAAGATGTACCTATGAGCAATAATTGTACCATGAGGTGTACATTTTTTCTTATGGTGTAAACTTATTTAGTATTGTATAGTATTATTTTATATAGTGTTTTGTTGAAAATCATGTTGCACATATATGTGTGTGTGAAACAACTTTTAACAACAGAGTCAGAAAGAATGGTATTAGCATTCAAAGAAACAGATACAGGAATCTGGGAACTGACTCACAAATGAACTTTATTGCAGAGTTCAGAGTTTATTCATTGAAAGCTGAGACTGTTCTGACACATTTGCACAATGAGGAATGACAGGAAGACTAAAACGCTGGTTCGACAGAACCGGAAGACTCCACTGAGAATTGACTGATGACATTGTATGCTGGAGTGGAACATCCCTTCAGTTAAAGTGCTTCGCACTAGACAGAAATTTATGGAATAGAATTGTAAACAAGACATGAGACACATACAGGCACGAGCTCATGGTTGTTTATGATGCCTGTCCTCTGCTTCACTGCCTTTTTTGCATTATAAAATAACTGCATAACTTCGTTTTCCCAGAAGGCACTTTAGTGAATGGAATAATATATAGTCTCTCTCAGCCGTTTTGCATATGCTTGCACTGGCTACCACACTGTACACCATTGTTACACCAGTGTGAATGTAAATATGCATGAGATTGAATGGATGATTATTTTTAGCTACAGATTGTTTTCTGTTCAGCTGTCCCAGCCCTCATGTCAGGATGCCACTGTTTATACGTGGTCTGCCATTGTTGGTCAACTCTACTGTTGCAGCCTCATTATTTATAGCCAAACATCTGTAAATTTGTTTTAAATTATCACATAACAATGAAACTTTTACCATCATAGAGCAGCAAGTGTGTGTGTTTGTGTGGGTGGCTGGTATAGAAGGGATGCAGGGTTTATTAGCCAATTTATTTGAATCAGAAAAGATTATTTTATATAGGACATCAAATAAATAGTATTAGACGTATCATTTAAATACAGGTTAATTTTCAGACTTAAATCTTAAAATATACAAATAATTAAACCCTGCACCCTTTAATGTTTTTATTTCGTCAAATTATCGAATGTATTCTGTAAAAAGGGATTCGAATAGAATCGAATGTGAAATTAAATAATATAATTGAACTAAAATATAAATAGCCCATGCATCTAATTTTATGGGCACACAGACACAGTCTGTGAAGGCTTGTCTCGTACAACCCAACTCCTGTGGCGTCACTAGCCAAAAGTGGTCTTTTTAGACAACGTCTTTAAAATAAAAATAAGCAAAACTACAAGCTGCTGTATATGAGTTTGGATTATACAAATCCATACTGAAAGCGCTCCAGCTGCGGACTGTTGCTATGGTTACCTCAATCGCGAACTTTTCTGATGACCTAAAAATGTTAAAATGTATAACATATTTAATATACATTTTTATAATATGTGTATGCAGCCTGTATTATAATTATGGATATCAAAATCCCCTGTTTATACACCTCCACACTCAGTTTCAACGGTTCGCAGAGGTGGTGGACTAGATTGAATCCCCAATCTCGTTACGCTAATCGCGGCTCTGTTTGGCGCTGCACAGCTGACTGCGCGCTGGAACGGAGACCGAGATGCGACGCAGACTGCCGCTGATGTCTGTGCCGTGATGTGTGTGGCGTCTGAGCAACAGCCCGGAGTGTGTGTGAGTCACTGTGATACGAGGTGACAATCCAGATAACTGTGGGGCTGACAATGCAGCGGCTACCAAACATGCATCTAAATTTAATGGGAGCAACTGGGGAATTCGGAGGGATGCTTCTGTGACAGTTAGGCTACCGTGCGATGGAAGTTATGTGAAAACGGCTTTTTACACTGCATTCGATTTTTTTAATTGCTCAGTGACATTTTATGAGTGGAATGGATTGCTTATATTTTAGGGAGCTGGAATACCGGTTCGTTCCAACTTTGCCTTTTTCCCTCGAAGAGTGGATCAAAGGAGAAACTTTCATGTGGCTTTACTCTGGTCCCTAAGAATGGCGTTGATGAAGGCGAACTTAAGCTGTCTGGATGGTTTATCCCGGGGAAACAACTGCCTCCCCGCCAGGAGCACGTCTCCCGGGGTAGCGGCCACCCTCGCCGGCGTGCTGATCTTCACCACCGTGGCTGATATCGTTGGAAATCTGCTGGTCATCCTGTCCGTGTACAGGAACAAGAAACTCAGGAATGCAGGTGTGAAGAGATACAGAAACTGTAATTTCGCGCAAATATCACACATCTTTTGTGTACCTTTTATAGATGAGATTTATTTTATTAGATGAGAAATTAAAAGAATTTGCATCTAGCTAAAAAGCACCTAATTTAATTTAAAGCAGCATTGGATTTTCATGTTGGCTGAAGTTGTGCAGCTGCTGGTGTCAGTTTGGTATGAATCATATAGTGGTTTTTAATTACACCATAGGAAACAGAAGGTACATTTCATGTTATATCAAAACATCAGCCACATGCTTTTCTCAGAGTGTCCTATGTTTAGATGCACTCTTTTCCCTAGAATTACATAAGAGACACCAGCAAAACATGGCTGTCTTTTTTATGTTGTGCAACAACACATGTTGAATGGCATAGTACTTTCCATGTTTTTGATGTGCAAAGAAGTGTCAGGAGAATGTAACCCAAGGTATGATCACTTCAACAGAAGCACATCAGCAAACAACTCATTTTACAGGCCTTCATTTTATACTGCAGGAAACACGATGAACAAACAAGTACTAGATATGTGAGACTGTTACAGGGCTGCGGGAACATAAAACGCACACACAGTCTTACCAACGCTCACACATACAGTGATGTACAAAAGTCTGAGACCTTTAGTGAAAATTCTCCTGTTTTGTTTTTTCTAATTTAATGGATTTTTATTGCAAATTATATATTCAGCATAAAAGTTAAACTGAAAGGCATAATGAATTTGAGAATTGCATGGCATTTAACCTCCACAAGTTTGTGTAAAACCTATGAGCCACATTAACCATCATACCTGAAAATATTCCAAAGAGCATCAGTGATTCAGCGGTGGAAAATCTGACCTTTGGTGCAGCGGAGTTCACATGGTCAATGTCCCAAATTTGATTATTTGACTAGAAATAGTACAGGATCGTTCTTATTCATTTTACGACATAACAAAATACTGGAACTTTTTCTTTCCAATTAGATTTTGCATCCTAGATCATCAGTGTCTTCTCAGACTTTCTGACCTTTGTGCTCTGTTAAAGGAGCTGTTTCTTTGCGTGTAATCTTATACAGGTGAGAGCGAGAGAGCAGAGCTCTGCCTGTCTCTATCAATTTCACTGCTATGAGTTCAGGGTTATTTCACGTGATTACGCTGTATAGGTATGAGAATGACCATGATCTGAGCAGGGCAGACAGAAACCCAAAAGATTCCATCAGAGCTGAAGTGCTGTCATCAGACGCAAAAGGCTTTTTATTGGCATCTATGGTTCCATGAAAAACATTTATGTAACATTTCCATTGCTCAAGGTTCCATTTTTAGGTTCTTTACACTAAGATTGGAATTGGTTCTTTGAGGAACCCTAAGTGTTTCTTTTATTGCATCACTTGGAAAACCCCCTTTTGGAACCTTTATTTTGAAGAGTACAGTGTACTGTTTACACGTGTTTAAAGCACTCTGGGAGATGAGAATTTCCCATGATTTGAAGACAGTGGTTAATTGTCCATGTTGGCGGCCACAGAAAGGGAATTATGAGATGCGCATCAATCATAATGAGAAAATAATGCTTCAGTATGGGTTGTGTTTTTCTCTTTGCATTTTCCTGTCATCAGACCGTTCTGATCTCTGCAGCTGCTCCTAACTGTTTTGGCAGTGTGTCGAAATGTCGCTGCCTCAGATCATGCAGTGTTTTCCCAGCCTGCCCTGAGCCATGAGCTACTTAAGTAGATGTGCAACCCTGTATGTATGCAAAAAGAATGAATATCCAGCATTGCTCCTGACAGAGATGGACAAACACCAGATGCTTAGTTTCAAAATGATCAGTGTCTGCACATACAGCACTGATTCCATCTCAGTGTTCAGGATGTGTCAGTAAGTTTGTTAGGGAGAATTTGGAATGTTAGATTCTGGAAAACTCTAATCCTGTGCGTGATGGCGGGAATGGCGTAGAAAAGAGAGGCACGCGATCTGCTTGTGCAGTTTTAGTGCTTGCTTTTTATATTTCTATTTATGGGCTTTAATGCCTTTAAGCACAGGACAAGTGGAGAGAGACAGGAAACCATTGGGGACAGAGACAGTGGGATCAGGACATGACACAGGCTGTCTGTGTGTGTTGTGGGCATGTGCACTGCTCACTTTGCCATGGCTAAAGCACGATTTTTGTGCTTCTTGATGGAAATGTTGTTGTTGGTTAATCTTATTCTTAATAGGCATCTTAAACAGTGAAGGATTGGCGGTTGTGCTCATTTAATTGTGTCTTAAGTATTACATATTAATAACACACTACGTTGTACTTTAGAATGACAGTTGAATGCACTAAAAATTCAGTTCATTTAATAATAATGATCCAATCATTTTGATCCATAAAATGACCTCACAGTATTATATACATTTTGAACCATAAATTTAAAAACATGTAAAATAAATGTATTTATTTAAATATCATGCATAAATGTCTGTCACAATGATAAATTGATGTCAAAATGTTGACTATATGGGCTTGCACTTACTTGTACTTACTGCAGTAAGAAGGAAAACAAGACTTGTATACGGCTTTGCAAAAACTGCACTAATATGTCAAGATATATGACTCAGAATTTTGGCACAAGGACACTGAAAACCACATTCCTCTCTTTTCTTTTTTGTTTTCTCTCAGCTCAGCCTATTTCTATAGCCTTCAGGTTCAGTTATGGGGCTGTGCAAGTTCTGGCAGCCTGAGTTGGGTTTGATCAATACTCCCTTACCCCCTTCTGCTGGCCCATCTTTAGACTAGAGTGCTGATTGATAGCTTTTTAATGTCCAGCATCAGTTGGCGTTCCCACACGCTGTTCAGGAGATTCTGGCACATATTAGATCTGCCCAAGTCAAGCATCCCAACCGGTCTGAATCATCTAAAACCCAGTATAAAAAAAGTCTCCTATGCTCACCAAGGCTGCATTTATCTGATCACAAATACAGTAAAAATAGCAATATTGTGAAATATTATTACAATTGAAAATAACTGTTTTCTATTTTATTATATTTGAAAATGTCCATTTCTGTGAATTTTCAGTAGCCGTTACTACAGACCTCAGTGGCACTTGATCCTTCAGAAGTCAATCTAATAAGCTGATTGGTGCTCAAGTAACGTGTCCATTTCCATGCAAAAGTCTCTACTGTCACATTTGATCAATTTAATGCATCCTTGCTGAATAAAAGTAATCATTTCTTTCAATTGCCAAAAAAAAATTACTGACCCCAGAGATTCAAATGGCACTGCTACCGGTCTGATGAGAAGGCATTTAAATACTGTTTGAAAAAATTCACTTCTGCATTACAGTGTCTCCATTAGCGGCACCAGCACACTGCGGTTCATCCATTACGCCTCACCTGAATTAGCAGCAGTGTTTGGCATTGGCACACACTCAGGGCTTCTGATGGGCAGATGGCTTTCAGAGGAGAGGCAATGAACTACTCTCAGTGTAGTAATGCTCACAGATGGTGAGTGAAGGACGACATGACAGTATTAGAATTCTCTACTCTTGCTAAGGCAAGCATACTGTTGCTTAAAAGTAAAGTTAGGTGTTCAAACAACCCCTAACTCTAGTCAAGGGTAGCCAACTGTACTCCTAAAGGGCTGCAGACTTCACTTCCAACCTGTACCATCACACTTGACTGTCACTTAAGTAATCCTGAACCTGGTTCAGGTAAGTCATTTTACTATAAACGTGATTTATACCTCAGTGCAGCTTGTTGAAGAGAACCCCATGGCAGCTGAATAGCAACATCATGACAGCCACCACAACTCCTTAGCATCCTGGCAGCAACTTTTGCACTTCTTCAGAAAATGTGAAAAATAGTTACAATTTTGTGTTTGTTATGCACCATAAATTCTGTTAATGGCACATCAGTCTATGCAACACACACACACACTCAGTCAATGAGAATGTGTGTTCTCACTGTACTGTAGATTGATAATATGCAGACACACACACACACACACACACATCTAGCGTCGTCAGCATAATTGAATGTGTCTCCAGTTCACAGTGAGGCATGTTTTTGCTCTTATATGGTCATTTCTAAACTGAATGGGTTTGAATTAGACTGGAATGCATGTGTGCAGATGAGAAGTGTTGAGATGGAGCGTTACAGTGATTGTGAATGTCTTTGATGGCAATGGTAATGTTTTCTTGCTTGAGCTGCAGCCTCAGGCTCCACCATCTGACCGCTGCACACTCTCACTGGACACTCTGCCTGTCAGACAAGATCAACAGCCAATTGAATATCTCACTACAAATTGCAATGACTTCTTGGAAATCTAATAGATTTTTAATAATAATAATAATAATAATAGAACAATCATGATCACTTGCATATCGCAGTGTGAAGATGTTGTTTAGATAGCTGGAGCAGGTTTGATCCGTCTATTGGCAGAGCTCCTGAGAGGACGGTTGGCTGTTTTATATGACTGGCTGGTGTACAGGAATAATTCAGCATTAAGTACTTATGAAACGAAGGGGAAACGCTTCCCTTCTTTCTTTTTCTGCATACGCATAAACACGCACACACACTGCTTCAAAATACTTACAAAGGCCACATATATAGCCTCCTTACTGGTTTTGAGGAGTGTTACATAATCATTATCAGGGTTATTGTACTACCTAAAACCATGAAAAATGTTAAATAAACTAATAAAATAAAACATCAAAACTTTTTTTAGTTAAGTTAATAAAAACTATATAGACACATTTTTAAAAAACAAAATTAAAAAAATGACAAAAACAACAAAATTTTTTAAAAATAAAATTAAAGTGAAAATGGAAAATATATTTTAAAAAAAGTGTTCAAAATATTAATAAAAAATTATAATAGTATCTCATTATAACACTTTACAGTAAGAGCCCATTTGTTTAAATTGCTTAACATAAACTAACAATGAAAAATATTTCTAAAGCATTTATTAATCGTATTTCATGTTGATCCCAACATTTAACAATACATTATTAAATTCAATAATAAAATCGATACTGAATGGACCTGAGCTAACATGGACTAACAATGAACAGTTGTATTTTTAATAACGAAGGTTAACAAAGATTTATGTAACAAAAGTATTGTTCATTGTTCATGTTAGTTAATGAACAATTAACACCTTAAATATTCTTCGCATTTCATACATTTTTAGTAAATACAATTTTAAGCTTTGAAAAAAATAATTTGAAATGTATTTAAATGAAAATATATTTATTTTAAATATTTATGTTTTTAAAAAGAAAAAAAAGACATTATAGTGTAACAACTTCATGTGCTAAAAAAAAGAGACATCAGATTATGCAACGCACATAACTTGTATTGCGTTAACCTTCACTTGTCCTTCACATCTTTTTCTCTCGCTCCCTGTCTCTTTCTCTCTCAGAGCTTCCACTGAGATATTTTTTATGGAACTGGGATGTAGAAGTGAATATGGGTCTGTGCATTTACATACCCCTAGTGCTTGTGTATCTAAGGTGCTGTGGTTATATATATATGTGTGTGTTCGGAGCACTGTTGGTGGTGTTATCTCTCCAGTACCAAGTGAATTTTATAATCCAATCATTTAACAGATGATGGTTGGCAGATTTTAATGTTCCACACATACAATCCTGGACATCGGAGCAAGAGATAAAGATGAGGTGTGCTGAGTTATAATAGACTGTCTGATCTGTGTATTAAAATAAGTCTGTAAAATGCATTTTAATATCAACTAATTCCAGCAAAGATGCTCCAGACAAGCAGAGCCAGACTATCCATTAAATACATTTATGACAGCACAGACGCAGCCAGATCAGCCTCATCCTCACAGCTACTGATAACCTCAAACTGGCTCACAGAGGTACTGGGGAAAAGAACAGGTATAATTGCATGTTAATTGTCTCCTCTGAAACTCATCCGCCAACTGCAGATCTCTTCTGTTTCCACACACAGCCAGATAAATCCAATCTTTCGGCTTTTTTAATGTTTCATCTCTCTCCGAAGAAATCTCTTAACTACCAAACCACGCTTTCATATATTAGTGTTTGCTTTATTTAAATGAAATATAAGTTCTTATATGCAATATATTATTATTATTTATTTTAATTTTTTTTTAAATGTATTAATTCAAACATTATAAACGTAATTTCAAATCGAACAAGAGAACAAGAGGAAAACAAGCAAGAAAAAAAAAAAAAGAATAATAATACAATAAATAAATAAATATTATGGCTCACCACTCCAATAAATCAATTTGAGAACGAAATGAAATGGAGAATGACATAATCGTACAAACAATATGCCACATATATTTAAACCTTGTTAAACAAACCCTCTAATAAGAATAGAGGATATATCTAAGCCCATATATATCAAAAATGGGTCCCACCTTCTATGAAATATGGCATCTTTGCTACAAGAAGCACAGGTTAAGTAATCTAATGATGCATATTCCAGTATAACCCTGTGCGCCATAGTGCCCTAGAAGGGGCTTTATCAATTAACCAGTTCAAAAGAATACATTTTCTTGCACAAAATGTTAGGAACTTGCAAAGTGTCTTTTTATGTTTGTCTACAATAATGTCATCATATATTCCAAGCAACATGTGTTTTGGACCACAGCCAATATTAATAGACAAAATAACATTAAGTTCTCGTTCAACCATAACCCAAAACTTCTGACTCTCCCTACAAAACCAGAAACAGTGAATAAGATCTCCTTCCTCTGTTTTACATTTTGGACACAGTGGCGAGCAGTCTTCTTTAAATTTGTGAGATGTGAGCTCCGTACAAAATTTTCAGCTGCATTGCTTTTACTTTGTTACATATGCTTAGGGTCTCTGCATTCTTCCATGCTTCCTCTATTATTATATTTTTAATGTGATTTTATTTATATATGTAATATGAATCTACTTTTTTGGACATCATTCATTAAAGGGTATATTGCCTTTCACAAGGATATAACAATTAACCAATATTTTGTATAATTTTAAAAACATATGTTTTACATAAATAGAGCAATGGGAAGCAAAAGGACATGTGCATGTGTGTGTGGGAAGGGGGTTGTGTGTGTGTGGTGAGGTTGCATAAGCACATTCAGCCTTGCTTCAGTCCATCAAACACCTCAGGTACTGATGCAGTCTGTGATATTTTCTAGGAGAGATCACAATATTGTGTGGCATGTAATTTTATAAATTCTTGACATTTGTTGTAGACTGTTTTGATATGGAATATTTCTCGCTAACTTACAAATTGTTGTCGGCTTACAGTACATCAAAACTCTAAATGCATGATGTCCTCTGCAGATAACTCTCTCAATATACATCATTTTGAAAAGTTTTGCAAGTAAAAAAAATCAGATTTTATTAAAATGTGAGTTATATGAAGCCATAAGTTGCAACAAAGATGTGAAATCTATTCTGGTTTTTCTCGGCATTGCAAGAAGACTGCACCGTATGCATTTTCAAAGCTCAAACATCTAGATGGAACTCAGAACATGCTGACACCTCAAAACAAGCTCTCCTCCAACTAGATTGCTGTTTGCAACAGAGTGAAGTTTGAGAATGAATTTGGATATTTTTGACAAGATGCTTGCCTGGAATAAAAACCTTTCATGTGCATCCATCTTCCGGTTTACTCTCCTATCAGACTCTTCCTTGTTTACTGTTTGCCAAGGTCTTTTTTTCCCAGTTCTGCGCAGAGAATTTTTCTAGCTCAGCCATGTGACTGCCTATAAAATCATCTCTCCCCCTGCTGTTAGATGGCACAATATTGTATCCAACTGGAGGAAAACATGACACTCAAACACTCATGTGCATATGTTTCTTTCTCAGTCTTATCATTTGTGACCCTGGACCACAAAACCAGTCTTAAGTGTCAGTTTTTCGAAATTGAGATTTATGCAAAACCTGAAAGCTGAATAAATAAGCTTTGCATTGATGTATGGTTTGTTAGGATAGGACAATATTTGGCCGAGATACAACTATTTGAAAATCTGGAATCTGAGGGTGCAAAAAAATC
>JAFVLL020037090.1:0-13999 GCA_021397915.2 Tor tambroides | reverse complement strand
AGGGTAATTGAGCACCTCTGTTCCTCTCCCAGGCAGCTTCTCTCTTCTTCAGGGGTGTCCATTTCTGTTCCTGGGCCACCTTTTAGCTCTAGCCCTAATTAAACACTGACCCAACTAATGAAGGTCTCCAGGATCACTGGAAGCTTTCGGGCAGTTGAACACTGCTGGAAGATGGCCCTCCAGGAGCAGGATTGGACACCCCTGGTCTACTTGAACATTTCAATGGACTTGTTTCCATCCAGTATTAAGATCAGTGATTGATCACAAGCTGTCAGCCAGGATGCATTGCTGCTTCCACCTGGTATTCACATGTATCCCAGTGCATCTGATGTTGTAACCTATAGTGCATTGTAATTGATTGACGTGACACAGGTCACAGTTAACCTAAAGGGCCAAAGTCCTGCAGATTTTAGTTCCAACCAGCTCCAACACAATTGCCTGGAAGTTTCTAGTGAGTCTGAAGACCTTGATTCGGTGGTTCAGGTGTGTTTAATTAGGGCTGGAGCTAAACTCTGCAGGACAGTGGCCCTCTAGGAACAAGTTTGGACACAGGAGGTTAACGATTGTACTTTGTTGGGTCCCACTTTATATTAAGTGCCTTAACTACTATGTACTTACATTTAAATTAATCATTTGGTACAATGTACTTATTCTGTACATACATGTTATTACATTGTACTTATATTTTAAAAATACCTGCATGTAATTACATCTGTAATTCATTTCTGTAAGTACATTTATAATTACACTGTTACACCTTAACCCACCCTTAAATCTACCCATACCACCAAACCTGTCCCTAACCTTACCCGTATCCCACCTATATAGCAGCAAAAGTGTTTTGCAAAACAATATGAACACAATAAGTACATTTGACATATTTCTGATGTAAGTACATAGTTAAGGCCACTTAACATACTGATGCAGCATATTCACCTTCTTCACTCTCCCCCAGAATGTAGGACTCAGGGAAATGCCAAACATGGATCTTTTTAACATGAGTTAAAGTAACATACACCTAGACCGTTACACTGTGACCACTTGTGATCAGATTTCTTCAAGACTCTCCTCAAATATTTTATCATAGCATCCTCACCTCCAGTCCTGGTGACCCTCCACATTGCACATTTTGTAAACAGGGTTGTCAAATCAGATATCCAATAATTTTGACATGGTATTATAATGTATATGTAGTTCTTCAGCTTAATTTTGGGTAAAAACTTGGGCCTCCTTTAATGGAAAACCAATTGCCCATGAAACCTCTTGGTTCCCACTGCATATTCTGCAGTATTCAAACACACATATAAAACAACATAATATTCCATATAAAACATATCTCAATTTAAACTCATGTTTGACAAATAGTTATCATACATTGTTGATTGGCTGATCATTCTACTCAATGTGGTCTATAATACCTTTAAAGAGTTTCCCCATTAGCATCCCTATTCACCTCGGTGGCAGTTCCTCTGGTATTTAGCACAACATATTTCAATATATACTTCATACTGTCACTTTTGCTTTGTATTACACAATATTTTGTTTTAGACAATGTCTGACTTTACTGGCACAACATTCATCAGCATTAGCACTTTGTCCTCATTGTTCTGTTCATCTGAGCAGTTCATGTACAACAAGTGCTATGATACTACCTTGGTTTTTGGACATGGTTTTATGGTATTCTTTGAAGCTCTTTGGACTGTAACCACATTATGAAAATTCTGTCATCATTTACATACCTCCCCTTTTTGAGTAAAATATCCCTTTATGGACCTATTTTGAAATCAAACTTAAACCTATAGTATGTAAGATAAGACTTATATCAAACATGCTCTATTGGCTTTGGTAGTTGAAAACAGAATGGTACCACAGCACAGATTTACTACTGTGGTAAACACATTGACCCAGAGTACCCAAAGCCTGCTGTCAGCGACTGTTTTCTCTCTACATGTTGACACTAAGCAGCCGCTAATGTGGTCAATCTGATGAATAGACAGCACATGCTAATATCCCAAATGATCTTCCCTACTTTCCCAGAAAAAAGCTCTGACATCAGGATGAATCTGTGTTTACTCTTTAAACAGACCACAAAACCTCACAGTTGTCCACATAATGTATTGGAGTGGCATTTAAAAGTGAAGATCTCTGAGGATGCAAGGTGGCAAAAATCCATTTAGAATGAAGAGGAGGGGCCTGTCATAAAAAAAAGAAGTGTCCCTCTCTTTAAATTTTGATGAAACCATCTTGTTTTTTTTCTTCTCAGCCTTACAAAACATGGGTAATTATCTTTTATTAAAAGCTCTATATAACCCTAGTAAAAAAAGCAATATATTTAAAATACATTTATTTCATACTAAGTATAGCCCAAATCTATTAACATATTTACTGACATATCGCTGATATAAAAATTATAATTCAACTTTATTTGGAGTACTAGTGCATAATGCACATTTCTTAGTATTAAGCCTAAAATGTGTTTTAATGTCACTATTGATGAGGATTGTATGATTTTAGAATAATATCAGTCTTTAAATGTGAGATATTTGAAGAGTACCTAAAATATACTTGCAATAGTTTCACTTTAGCACAATCAGATATACTTAAGTATATCTTTAGTTGGACTTCAGCACTACTTCCACACAATTAAAGTGCATTTAAATTTAACATTTAACATTAACAATTAAATTTAGTTTTAATAATTTTGTTATGTGCTTTTGTCATTTTTCTTCTTCTTTTGTTTACATTTCTATTAAACTTTAAGTTATTTTCATTTTAGTTTTAGCGATTTTAGTGCTTCATCTTATTTCAGTTAGTTGCCAAGGCACCATTCTAATCTTTTAGGAGTCTTGTTAAAGGTATAATTCATCCAGAAAGGATGCTTTTGTCAATACAGTGGGGTCTGAAACATCATTTGATCCCACTGACTTTCACTGTATGAACAACAACAACAAAAAAGATTGGTTGGATCCCTTCATCAAAGTATTCATTCATTCTTTTTTTATTTATTTATTTATTACTGTACGGTAATGTATTGTAGGCCAAAATATTAGTATGATTACTTAGAAAAGTAAGAACACACCTCTCCTCAATAAGCCACACTATTTGAGGTCTTTGATATTTGTTGCACAAATATTGCATGGCGACTGACATGGTAGTTCAATACAATAATAATTATAACTCTACAAACATTATATACAACTGCAAGAGCTGGTTTGAAATGATGAGATCAGAGGATCTTTGTTTGTTTAGAGCTACGGTTGTTTGCACACTCACACACACTCCGGTCCTTCGAGAATTCTGCTACGCTTTGAAAAATCCAAGTGATTGCACTGAGCGCCATGGATGTGTTTTTAAAAGCATTTAGCCCTCTGGCAATTAGTTGGGTCTTAATGTACAATGTCAAAACAAGCCATCGATCCGCTGATTGATCAGTCCTCCCTTTCTTTCCCCCTCTGCCTACGTCAGTGAAACGGGAATTGGAACAAGTTCTTGTTTTATTCTCTTGAAGCTTCAGATCTACTACAGCAACACTAATGCTACATAAACTTTATAGATTGTGCCGTTTCATCATAAATTGTTTTTAACTTGCTCTGGTCTCCATCACGTTACTGTACGAAGTAAATTTTCAGGCTGGCAGCCAATAAGACATAAAAAACATGGCTGTCAATAAAGCATTTTAGTGCCTGTAGGTCAATACGTTCGGCCCATGTTGTCAAAGCACTCTGTATGAACCTCTATTGACCAGCCTATAAACATGAGTCTATACGCATAACTCACTGTCACAATAACACACTCCACACACACACTCAATATGAGGTAAGACATTACACTTTTATTAAATACAATGGCGGACAACTTGACTGGTCCATATATCTCATACAGACAAGGACATTTGATTGTACTTTTGTAGCTGAGCGTATAACTCTATAATTCCATAAATGAAATTATCACACTACTTATGATACTCTGCAGAAATCTTCTTTCCAACTGTCAGTAGGCCTATGTTAAAAAGTACAAATTTTGGACTTAAAGTCAACATGAAACAGCCTTCGAAAGCCATTTTACTAATGTAAATTGGTGATTGGTGGTATCAACAGAAAAGGCAAGTTGTTTCAGATACACAATGACTTGTAATAATGTGTACAATTAGAAACAGGAAAGTCTAAGAAAGTAAAGAGGGTCAGTTTTAATTTCATGTTGACTTTAACACTTGTTTAAGGTAGTTTAGCTTATAGACATTCTGAAATATCAGAAGAAGTTCTGTACATGTAGAAGAAGGTGTTTGATGTGCAGTCACAGTTTATTGTTCTGTCGCAGGACGCTTGGAGGTTTTTGTGTAAGGCAAGACTAATCTGAAACACTGAAACCCATATTTGTATCTCAAACAACATTTACCCTTTGTTTCACGATGAAAACATTAAAAAACAAAGGAATTGCATTTTTGTATTTTCATGACAATTAAGCACATTTTACCCCATATACCATAACAAAACAAATCATAGCCGTCACTGTAATGAGAAAAATGTAATGACATTCAAATCGTAAAATTTGATACTTCATGATAGTTCATTATACTGTCTTGAAATTATGCAAATTATAAATACATTGTTCTACAGTAAAAATGACTGTATTACAGTAATGAGAATTACCATTGAAAATAATGGAAATTGCACAAAAAAATAAATAAAAAAAACCTAAAGGAAAATACATTGTCAATGAGAATTTGTGGAGAAAATGTCCTTAATGATCATAAAAAAATGTCACAATTCAAGCTTCTTTTTTGTGAATGCAACCTGAACATTTAACCTAAGGTTTCTCATTGTTCATCCAAAATATGTAATCTGTCTTTTTTTTCATTAATACATCCCATTCCATCAACCCGGAACCACCTCTATATTCACTCCCAACCAAGTATGAAAAAAATATGATATTAAGAATAATTAATTTTTACATAAAATCATTTACAGGCAAAAGTCAAAAACAAAAGTGTTTCACATTAAGTACAAAATAAATAAAATAATAAATTAAAAGTTACATATCTTAAAGATTACAATTCTTATTCCAAAAAATAAATAAACTCCAAACAAATTATTTTGGGGACTTTACACTCAAGAACTGAATTGATTGGAAGATTTTTGTTGACAAATTCACGGCATTGATTACAGTGTGCAAATTCTCCCATGGGAGAGAGGACTGACGGTGCAATAATGAACGCAAACAAAAAGGATGCTGGGATAGGATCCTATAGTGATAAATAGATATAATCATTTATGTACGATAAAAGGAAGAAGAAATGTGGGTTTTAGTGAGCTGACTCATGTTTATCTCTGTTTAATATTATTTTCCTCCCCTCGTCTCATTCTCTCCATCCTGTCCCCTCCCGTCTCTCCTCTTTTCCCCACTGATAGCACATATGAGTCTAGAGGGAGTTGCTGCTAATAGGAGACATTTGTCCTGTAATGAAATATATATTACACTATAGCAGTTGTACAACCCGAAGCTTGAGTACTACATTAGTGCGTCCACTCAGTAGTAAAATATGGCGAACGAGAAAAAGAGAAAGAAAGGTCGTAATTTAGCCCGCACCATCATAAGCGGCCACTCTGCGTAATTAAGCTCCTGTAAGAAATGCAATCTGACCGTACTGAGGCATGGCCTCGTCTTAAATGACTCCATCTAGCCCTCCATCGTGTACAAACCTGAAGATATGGCGTTGATTTTTCGGTGGGCATAGGAGCAAAAAAACAGACACGCTGGTTGTGACATCACAAAATGGTGATGGCTTAGCTTATGAATATTAATATGGTTATGCACAAATAATTTAACATGATCTTGAAGCATTGATCTGGAAATCGGGTCAGTAGTAGAGTATCTGCTCAAGTCAAAAGTAAAATGTGACACAGGGTCTCATTCACTAAGCATGCGTGCGCACAAATTTGTGCGTGAAACCTGTGTACGAATGTTTTCACGAACAAATCATGATTCACTTTCGTACTAAAATGTATTCCAAATTTAAGAAAAAATATAGGAACAACTGAAAGCACACGTACGCAAAAATCTCACTCTGGCCTATATATATATATTTTGTATATTATTATTTATATTTTATATTTATATTTAGTTTTATTGTGTATGAATTGATTTTGAGGACTGCGCACTTGGCATTGCTCAAAGATCTGGCGAGAGCGTGTCTGTAGGCAGCACGGGTCATATGGGGTTGCGTGGAGTATCTTTGACGCGAGTGACGAAAGACTATAAGGAAAGCATGTTCGGAAAGCCCTTATATGGAGATGGTCTGGGCGTGATTTATGCAAATGATTAACGTTTAGAATACTCCAAATTCACTAACATTAGGACGAGGTTAAGGACAAATTAATGTGCGTACACACATGTTGTGAATTAGGCAAAAAGTTTTCGTGAGAATTTCGAATGTGTGCATAAATATGAATAATCTACGCAATTATTAGCGAATGAGACCCATTATGTGTAGAAATGTCAAACAATCATACATCATAGCTAATTCCATCACCAGATTGCTACTCATACTAACAAAATGAAAACCCTTGCTTCACAATTGGAGACGCGTCCCTGCTGCAAGCTATTTCATGAAGTGGTGGGACAAAATTGGTGGAAATGGAGGGACAAAATTGGCCATGGCAAAAGTGGTGGTGATGTGTCCCACTATAAATATCGCCTATGATCTAGACACATTTTAGTGGGTTACTTCTCCATTTCAGATGAGTTCGGCAGCAACAACATCCTGTCAGTGCCCAGAAGCTTGAGTTTCGCTCAACTGTGAAACTACTATGGTAACGTCCAGTTCTATAAACACACATGTATACGTATAGATATATTCGCAGTTTGTCACTGTTGATCACCATGCTAATTTCAGGTTCTGTGCTTTGTATCGAATTTAGGATGAAACAGGTGGGGGCTGACAGGACCAAATCCATCTTATGGGCAGAAAAGTTGTTCATTTGTGTTTGGTCATTGTTTATGGAGCTGCTGTTTCCTCTTTGTTGTTAAGAGGGATGTCCTTCCTTAAGTCCTGATTGCATTTTTCCCAAACTGGAATTTACAGGTGTGAACTTGATCCAGAAGTAGAGGATGGTTGAAAATTTGGTTCTTGGTAACTAAACTATAGTCACTTCAATGTGGCTCTTTCCATTCAATCCATTTCTGTTCAGAAATACATCATTCGTAGTCATTGTACATGGATAAGATCCCATTTCCATTTTATGCTGAGAAGAGGTGCAGTTGACGAGGAGGTGGACAAGGAAGGAGATGTTAAAGCTGTAGAAGAAAGCGATTTTGGGTGGGTTAGAGGAGGGGGGCAGTTTCAGGAATCCGCTCGCAGTCCCACACGCTCTCTTATCCCAGGATGTCCAGATACACCGGTGATGCCTTGGCCAGGTTGAGGAGCAAGTTATGGATCTCTTTAATGTTGAGTCGGGTGTGTGGTTCTCTCTGCCAGCATCCCAGCATCAAGTCATAAACCTCCTTCAGACAGGTCCGAGGTCGCTGCAGTACACGACCTTGGGTGATACACTCAATCACCTGCAAAAGAGCAATGAGTGAAAGGTCAAACAAAATAAATGTCCAGAAATGTGTCAAACTACTATGAAAGTAGAAAAGGATTGTTTATTAAGATAAATCGACAGGCAAGGTGTGACAAAGTTCAAGCAGTTTGAGGTTTTTATAGTGTAGCCGTATGTCAGGGGAGTCCAAACCTGTCTCTGCAGGGCCACTGTCTTGCAGAGTTTAGCTTCAACCCTAATTAAACACACCTGAACAAGCTAATCAAGATCTTCAGACTCAATAGAAACTTCCAGGCAAGGGAGCTGGAGCTAGATGGAATTAAAATCTGCAAGACGTTGGCCCCCCAGGATGAAGATTGGACACCCCTGCCATATGTTTTTGAATATTTGGGCTGTTCAAAGAGATATCTGAGATTTGAATGGATATAGGCCAGGGGTAGGCAAGTTCGGTTCTAGAGAGTTGCTGTCCTGCAGAGTTTAGCTCTGACCCTGAAATAAAAACACACCTGCCTATATCCTTAGTAATCCTGAAGACATTGATTAGGTTGTTCAGGTGTGTCTGATTAGGGTTGGAGCTAAACTCTACAGGACAGTGGCTCTTTAGGACCGAACTTGCCTACCCTTGATGTAGGCCCTGCCAAGTGGTTGCTTAGGTTTTCCAGGTGGTTTCTAAGGTTCTTCTAGTCAGTTATGCTGTTCTGGGTTGTTCCCAGAGCAAGGGTATAGATTTCTATAGAGTTTAGCTCTTAACTTGCTCCAATACATCTGCCTGGAAGTGTCTAGTAATCCCGAAGACCTTCATTAGCAGGTTCAGGTGTGTTTAACTGGAGTTGGAGCTAAACACCAGGATAGTGGTCCTCCAGGAGTATGAATGGACTCCCTGTCATAGGGTGTTCTGGGTGGTTTCTGGAATCTTCTAGTTGGTTGCTAATGTGTTCTATGTGGTTGCTAGTATATTCTCAGACAAAAGGTACAAAAGTTGTTGCTGGGGCAGTAACTTTTCAAAAAGGTACAGTTTAGTACCTTTTAGGTGTTAATATGTGCACTTTAGATGTGCAATATAGTCCCTTTAGGTACAAATATCTACCTTTTTGAAAAGACACCACCCAGTGACAGCTGTTGTACCTTTTTTTTCTGAGAGTGTAGGGTGTTCAGGATGGTCTCTATGGGATAGCTTCCTAACCCTGTTCCTGGGGGCACATTTATAGCATATTATTGTCATTTATATGAGCTACGTGTCAACTCAAGGCAGTCTTAAAGGTGTAATAGGTGATTGTCTTCAGAAACATTTTTTGTTATGCTGGTTGAAAGTCTCTTCACATCCCAATAGCAATCATTAAGTTAAGTGGTCTAAATGTATTTATATGTTATATTCTGTGGAAGGCATAGGGCCAAGAAATGTTCGTCCAATCAAAACGCTCGGTCCGAGCGTTTTAATTGGCTTTCCTACTTGCCTGTCAACATATGTATCTCTGCGCCCCCGGTTCACACAAACATGATATGTCATCAGCGCGTTTACTCACGCTATGCAGACAGAGCGAGAATGGCAGACAAACATCAACAACCCAATCTTCCTTCCTGTTATTGTAGTACTTTTACTAACTGTGCTATAAAGTTTTCTCACCGGTGAATGACACATGATCTAGCCCAGCGGTTCACAATTCCAGTCCTGGTCCCCCCCCCCGCTTTGCATATTTTGTCTCACTAGTTAACACACCCAGATCAGATAACCAGCTCATTAGATGTGAGCTACGTGCATGAACTGTGTTCCGATTAACATGCTCCCTACACAGTGTTCATTGCTCCCTGAGCAGGGGAAATCCATTGAAGTTTACTTCACTTCGGAACATTCATTCATGGATTTGCGCTGTGCAGCATCTTCACACACAGACAAAACTTACTAGAGAAGTGTGACAATATACCTCTGTAAATAAATACTATTTAAATTTACGTCTCGCACACTTTAATGCCCTTTGCATGGAACATATTCGCTCATTTCGAACTGGAATCATGGCGGAATATCTGGTGATGTCCACTTCGCAGGGCACTTACTGTATATGACTTATGGTTGAATAGAACAAACGTCGCATGTGATAAGAGATACATATTAAATGTGCAGAGCGGAGGGTGCGAGGACTGGAATTGGGAACTGCTGATGTAGCCTATTGTAGTAATGTTGTCTCTGGTATTCTGGTCTGTGAGCGTATATGCGTTCAGGGGGCGTGGCTTTGGACCGCGATTTCAGGGAGGGTGGGACGTTCGCTTTCAGTGCTATCAGGCTAAAGTTAGCATTTTCCAAGATCTCCTACTGCACCTTTAAGCTAGTCTGCCTGCTCCTGACCTGGGCCCCAGTTAGCCAAACACTTACACTACAAAGACAATATGCTAGATTTCTAGAAAGACAAGTGGCACCCTTCCTGGAGTGGTGAATGTCTCTCTTTAGCAGGTCAGGTCTATCTCAAAAACATGACAAATTATCTATGAATCCTATGCTATTCTGTGGACACCAGCCATTAGGAAGAGTTCAAAAATGTGTACTGTTGTACTTTAGGAACAGCATTGGGAAACCTTACTCAAGAGTCTTCTAGTTAGTTGTTAATGTGTTCTATGTGGTTGCTCTGGTGTACTGTATGGTTGCTAATGTGTTCAAGTTGTTTGTTTGAGTGTTCTGGGTGGTCTCTAGGGCAAGGGTAGACAACCTTTCTCCTGGAGGTCTACTTCAGTTCCAACCTGCTCCAACAGACCTGCCTGTGATTTTCAAGTGATCCTGGAGACCTTGATTTACTGGTTCAGGGGTCGATCACATAAACTGCTTAGACCAGTCTTAAAAGTTTAGTCTTTTGTTTTCTTCACAACTGGTCATAACTTTAATTTCAGTTACAAAAAGGTAGATCAGTCGAATTTGAATCTGAAAAGTAAGACTGATTACCCCTTAGCTAACTGCTAGGTCGAACAACTACTTAAGGTACAGTGTTAAAAGGATAGTTCCCCCAAAAATAAAAATTCTCTCATTAATTACCCATCCTCATGTCGTTCCAAACCCGTAAGACCTTCGTTCATCTTTGGAACACAAATTAAGGTATTTTTGATGAAATCCAAGAGCTTTCTGACCCTGAATATACAGCAATGCAACTACCACGTTCAAGACCCAGAAAGGTAGTAAGGACGTCGTTAAAATAGTCCATGTGACATCAGTGGTTTAACCTTACATTTGCATTGTGGTACTCTCGGGAACGCACGTCAAAGACTGACATGGAAGAGAAGACATTGTTGAATAAAGTCATTATTTTTGTTTTCTTTGAGCAAAAAAAATACTCTCATAGCTTCATAACATTTTGGTTGAACCACTGATGTCACATGGACTACTTTAACAATGTCCTTACTACCTTTCTGGGCCTTGAACATGGTAGTTTCGTTGCTGTCTATGCAGGGTCAGAAAGCCCTCAGATTTCATCAAAAATATCTTAATTTGTGTTCTGAAGATGAACAAAAGTCTTACAGGTTTGAATCGACATAAAGGTCAATAATTAATGACAGAATTTTCTATTTTGGCTAACCCTTAAACATAGTGGCTATGTTAATGCAACTGGCCCCAGATTGATTAGTGTTGGAGCTGATCGCTGCAGGATGAATCAAATTTGGTAGTCGGTTCAAACTTTTTAGCTCATTATTAATGGCGTTGGTGTAAAGATTTTATAACGTGTCAGTACCTCATTATTTGACAGTTGATACCAGGGCTGTTTCCCATAGGTAAAGATCTCCCACAGCACCACTCCCAAACTCCACACATCACTCTCCGTGGTGAACTTCCTGTACATGATACTTTCTGGTGGCATCCAGCGGATTGGCAGCATGGTATGACCTCCAACCTAAACATGTAAAACAGTAAGTGCACATTGAGTCATCCAACATATGAAGTCATGATGCTGATGTAGGTGATGTGAGTCTGAATCTGTCAAATCAATTAATGGTTAAACAATGTAATTAATTAGAAAAAACGAATGGCACTGAATATTGTATAACTGCGGTTTGGCATTGAGATGTCCAGGTGTTCAAATAGACAAAACAGAAGATACACAAAACTCCCTGCATCTGTCAGGTGCTAATGGATAAGATCCATACTGACTTTTAGAGTAAGAGTAGACAGTCAACAGTTTGTTGCAATTGTAGCATTGTTCAGTCTAAAAAGCTCTCAGGCAAATGCTGACAGTATTTCCAGTTCAGGACCTCAGATGGTGCCGTAAGTTGCGCGTCTCAGGATTTGGATGCTGTAAGCTTGGGGAGTTGGTCTGGCCTGGAGCTCAACCCCAAAACCAATCATTTCATTTATTAGCTTTCTCCATAATGCGCTGCCTCTGAAATATTAATTATGAGATTGTGGTCCAGTATGTGGATTAGTCTCAGATTAATTGGTTTAACATACTGGACTCATCAAATATTAAGGTCAAAAGCTTTTAGGCTTTTCACTGGTCCCATAGTGGAGCTACAGACTGGAAGGGTCACTTAAAAAATTGTCTATCACACAAGCGCTATTAGAAACCTTTTCCCCATGCTATCGAACACACACTCACATGCTCATCCACACAACTACATCCTGCTAAAAAGCTCAGACCAGTTTGCACCAGTTTAAGTTTCTCTTAACTGGTTTTAGGTGGACAATTACTGGCAAAGCCGGATATTGTTGCAGGCCAGTTCAGGGCTGAAGGTTTGGTTTTAACAGCCTTTTAAAGAGCATGTATGAACATTATTAAAGGGGTCATGAACTGCCTTTGTTTTTTATTTTGTACTGTTCTCTTAAGTCAACTTATAATGTTATCTAGATTTTTGCATCAAAAATATAATTTAGAAGTAATAGGCAGTAGTATTATTAATAATAATAATAATTAATAATAGTATTGTAGACTCAGAAATAAACACCCACTGGTATGATTGGCTAATAGTTGTGTATGTTTGACAGCCTACATCCTTCACAGTTGGATGCTACTGTGATTTAGGTCAAAAATGCATAAATAATTCAATACTTATCAAAGGATCTGTAATAACAGACAATGCAATAGTGACAATGTAATGAAAACAGTTACTCAGTTACTAATGTAAACAGTTAGTGTGTTGTGACATTACTGTCGGATCAAATACAGTAATTCTACCCCATACCTAAACTTAACAACTACCTTACAAACTATGATAATAAGCAGCAAATTAGGAGTGTACTGAAGTAAAAGTCATAGTTAATAGTTAGTTAATAGTGAGAATTGGTCCCCAAACTAAAGTGTGACCATAGAATTAAAGTATATGCAGACAAAGTAGAACATGTGGAAAAGATTTCATGAGGATCAATATTTATAACGCTTCTGAATATGGGTTATAATGCACTAATGTGGCTTCATAAAAAGTTCTGTGGTTACACAACATGCTTTCACAACAGAACTCCACCCATCAGCCTCTGCCCGACCAGCTGTTTCTATGGAAACTGATGTTCTATAGGCCTAATCAATGGTGTACACATACCGCACACACACACAAATCCACTGACCTGCATTTGAATCTCAATGGAGGCTCATATAATGGAGATGTGTCATGATATTCATCAGTATTCAGAGATAAATGAACTCGAATGAACTTGGCACAGTTGTCGATGAAGAGAGTTATCTAATAGCACATCTCTGCATTTATAAGCGTCATTCAACCCATATTCAGTTACTGGATAGATGATTCACACTGAATACTTGAATGGAACACAACAGAAGAACATCATGCCATCAAAGAATAAATAAAGTTGTCAGTCTTTCTTCAAATGCTTTATATTCCAAAGTGCACGGTTTGGTTTCTTGATTTTCTTCTCTCTAGCCACTATACTTCTGTATCTTTCGGTTTGTTTTTACTTTTTATCCCTAACTTAGGCCCCTCTCCTTCTCAGTAGGCCCTCATGCTGAATATGGGGGTGAATACTAATGAGAGATCTTTAATGACTTTTTCAGTTTCTGTCTGACAGCGCAAGCGCTCTATTCTTTTTCTTTGCTGTTGCCATAGTAACCCCTCTTTCCTGTTCCCACGCCACTTTCCTCCCTGACTCCTAATCTGGGAGAGACTTACGGACTTACGGTGGTGAATCAGGACACACACACACACACACACAGAGTGAAATTCTGCTGACATCATACAGGAAGAGAGCCGGTAGGGTCAAGGTGTTCGTATAGCTGGTATTCAGTGATCAGTAGACAGTGTGTAGCAAAGAACATGAGAAGCATATTGATTTATACATATACTGGGAAAAGGTCTTGAATACTGCCTTTAAGTGTCCTTGTGAAGTCAGCATTAATTTCAAACTAATGAAACTATAACAGAATGGACTAATAAATCTGAATCTGTGGGCAGTGAAAATCTTCCTAATACTGATATAATCTTGCACATATACAGTATATATATATATATATATATATATATATATATACAGTGCCTTG
>JAFVLL020037088.1:0-15408 GCA_021397915.2 Tor tambroides | reverse complement strand
TTAATTAGTTGATTCAGATGATTAGGTTAATAGCTCGTTTAGAGAACCTTTTCATGATATGCTAATTTTTTGAGATAGGAATTTTGGGTTTTCATAAGCTGTATGCCAAAATCATCAATATTAAAACAATAAAAGGCTTGAACTACTTCAGTTGTGTGTAATGAATCTAAAATATATGAAAGTCTAATGTTTATCAGTACATTACAGAAAATAATGAACTTTATCACAATATGCTAATTTTTTGAGAAGGACCTGTATTTTAAATCTGCTAACATTTTGAAATGCAGCCATTTAATGAGAGCAAAAAAATCGATTATAGCTTCCTCCCACTAAATAAGGTTTAGTTAACGTTAGCTATTTTTTTTTAATACAATACAAATAAACACTGACATGTAAGAAAATAACGTAAACAAAAAAAATTAAAATGTTGGGGAAAAGACTACAAGAAGAAGCATGCAAAAAAGTATGAAATAGATTGCATTTTCTGAATTCTGATTTTTGTGGTTCAGTGCTTCCGTTTTAGACCCTTGAACAGAAGCCCATAAATTTTAAAACGTCTTGTTTGCTGGCTGCAGCCATATGACTGCACCACCAAAAAACTATCTCCATCTTGGTGCGTCTTTACGCAAACAGAATCGGACAGCCAATTAAACAGAGCGAGCTTATCACACGCGCAGCGGATTGGCAAACACACACACATTTCTTTTTCTTTTTTCCTCATCCTGAAATAGGATTTGGCAGGTGAACAAGAAATTGCAAGTGCAACTCTCGTTTTCCAGACCACACGAGCCGCGCGACTGGAAAATTTATTCAGCATTTGGATATATCCAAAACAGGACGATGTCAGCCTTAAATCGCTCTTTCAACCTGCTGAGGGGTGCGATGAGACATCAAATCACACCTAAAGCTAATATTTCAGCCAAACCAGCCAAGCATGTGCTGTCTGCTGGGGTGAGTATAAGTTGACTTTGACGCGACTAACAGGTACTTGCTGCGCACTTTGACCAGACTGACTGCGCGCGCGAGAGTGACGGCGTGTGAAATACATTTAAAATGTGTTTACATTTAATACCTGAAAACGGTTTAAGTATGTTATGAATACCTGTATATAAATTATATCTGACCCAGTATAACGTTAATTAAAATTGAGACTGGACAATTCTGATAACGCCATTGATCGCATATGCGCGCTCACGTACAGTGTGGAAGTGGCGCGATAGATGTGTCTTCTGTCATTTTCGTAGCCATAAAATTAAGAAAATAATTTTAGAGCCTTTATTTAATGTGTTTAAAATGCTTCGTGTCCTTATACGTTTCTGGAAAACAGCCAATTTGATGACCTTGTCTGAAAATAAAGTCGTCCTTTTAGGAAATCCAGCTAAAATGTTTTAAACACTTGTTTATTGTAGGTCTATGCTGGTTTACTAGCCTGGACCAGCTAAAAAAAAACAAACAAAAAAAACGCGCAGACAAGCTATAAACCAGTTACTATGTCTCAAAACACAAATACCTCATATAAATGTTCTTTTCCATCTAATCCTAGACCAGCTAAAAACAGCTTAGGCCATTTTTAAATCAGCTGTTATGTCCCAAAACACAAATACCTCAAATCAGCTATTATGTCCCAAAACACAAATACTGCAGATGTATTTTATTTTCTACCTGGGATTGTTGTGCACTGCTACATTTTGCCCAAATAAAAATCACATTAAGTCTCTAAGAAGAAAGGCACCAAAAATATGGCCAGCTTGAGTTTAATGCTTGGGAAAATAGCTTGGCTAGTCCATTACTTAAAAAAAATCTAGACTAATATAGTTCAGCATCTGATGATGTTCTCTGATGTTCTCAATGCAGGAGCAAATCTTTGTAATGGTGACCATGTTCGTGACCATCCTGGGCCCTTCTGGTTGGGTCCTGGCACATTTGGAGGACTACAAGAAACGTCCTGGTGCAGCTGAATAAGAACTGCCTGTCTCTGAGCATTCCTCTTTACAAAGAGTATTTAACCTTGTTAAGAATGTTTTAATAAATAAATGTACTTCAACGCCTCAACTAGTGGCACTGGTCTGTATCGAATAAAAAAAACTTAAGTTGCATTTTACATAAAACGCATGTGCTTTACTGTTGGTGTTAAACAATCACAAATCAACAAAAAAAATTCCATCCGTGGTTTTGATAATGACTTCTGCTTCTGAGAGGCCCAGAAATATGAAAAAGGTTCATTAATAAAAAGATGAGCTTAAAGTTACTGTGCAGAGCAGATGAATGACACTGATTCAATATTTGTAATAGCTACATAAAAACTGGAAAAGCACCTGGATTCTGACACGTTGCTATAAGATGAATCAAAATGTGAAAAAATATCTCTGTTTAAACCAAGATCAGATATTGTAAATAGAAAGACTTGTCTCAAAAATAACATATTTGAAATACAAGGCTGAAGGAAAAAGCATCTTGTCTGTTCTCAGTAGTGCATGTTTTCTTTTTACAGCATTGCTCTATTGTTTCAGTACAGGATGTGGGCAGCACAGGAGTGGGAGTAACTGCTTTTCAAATTAGATTTGGGAGTTCAGAGAGGTCACACATTCCCAAATGTTATGAAGCAAACTACTGTATTTTCAGGGTTTCAATTTAACGGTGCTGTTCTAAACAGTCAAAACAGATCTATAATGAACAGACCTCTTATGCATCATTATATTGATGACAAATGTGTGTGATTTTGGTTCAGATGAGTTGAGGAAAAAAAACCTTTCAACAATCAGACTCAAAATGTTAAAGGGATAGCTCACCCAAAAAGTAAGATAGATCATCATTTACTCAACCTCACCCTGTTCCAAACCTGTAAGATTGAACACAAAAGACAATATTTTAAGGAACATTTTTAGCCCAGGGTGTAGAATTTTTATTTTTGGGTGAACTATCCCTTTACATTTTGTACAGCAAATAAAATCCAAACGAATTATTGAGAAAACAAATTGCTTTAATAACATAATGAAGATACTGACACATATCACACAAAGAACTGAGACTCGGGGAGAATGCAATGTAAGGGAACATTCGGATGGGGAAGACAGCATGAAGGACATTTCTAAGTGAGGATGTCCTGAGCCTGGTGTTCCACCAACATGGCCATGTTCTTAACATCCCCACACCAGAAGTCTAGACGATCCTTCATGCCCTTAATCTGTGGAAATGAAAAAAAAAGAAAAAAAAAAAGAAAACTTAATGTTGGCCATACAAGAGTTTATGCATATGTATACAATGTTTTCATTGGTTTGGACGTACCTGCTGCACGTCTAATACTCTGGGCTGAACCCAGGTCATGTGAACTTTCTGTTCCACTTCGTCGATGCTTCCCTTGATCAGTCCAACAGATAGAGCTTTCATCACCAACAGCTCCACCTGAGGGAAAGGATAAGGATAAGACCATCTTGCAGATACAGACTTAATCTGTTACCAGTAGTCTGACTGAAAACACTTCATTACTATTTGAAGAGTAAACAACTTATCGAGTAAGAATAAGATAGACCTATGAATACGAGAAAAAGGAATTTACGGAAACCATAAAGCAAAAAAAAAAAAACACATTTGGAAAAAAAACACACACACACACACACATACATACATACATACATACATATATTAGTACTGTGCAAAAGTCTTAGGCCACAAGTATTTTCACCAACAAAAAATGGTTTGAAATCAGTTATTTCTATCTTTTTCTGTAGTGTGTCAGCAGGAAATATCAGTTTACATTTCCAAACATTATTTTTGCCATTAATTTGAATAATCCAGTGTTCCACACAGAGATCTGATCACATCATCATCCAGTTCGTCTGGAATGACGTGAAGAAACAGAACAAACTGAGACAGACTAAATCCAGAAGAACTGTAGCAACGTCTCCAAGATGCTTCAAGAAACCTACCTGCAAATCTACAGTACTGTGAAAAGTTTTAGGCACTTGGGTAAAAATGCTGTAAAGTGAGGATGCTTTCAGAAAATAATGCCATAAATAGATTTTATCAATTAACTTCTACTAACCAAATTAAATCAACATTTGGTGAGAGCACACTATGCATTTAAAACAGCTTTTGCCCCATGTGCACTTGCGCATAATTTTTCAGGTAGCTTTGCAGGTAGGTCTCTTGAAGCATCTTGGAGGTGTTACCACGGTTCTTCTGGATTTAGTCTGTCTCAGTTTGTTCTGTTTCTTCATGTCATTCCAGACAGACTGGATGATGGTGAGATCAGATCTCTGTGTGGAGCACTGACTGTTGTCAGACTCCTTGTGCAAACAAAAATCTTACTGGATTATTACAATTAATGGCAAAAATAATGTTTGTAAATGTAAACTGTTATTTCCTACTGACACACTACAGCAAAAGATGGAAATAACTGACTTAAAACCATTTTTTGTTGGTGAAAATACTAGTGGCCTAAGACTTTTGCACAGTAGTATATATATATATATGTATGTGTATATATATATGTATATATATATGTATAGTATATATATATGTATGTGTGTGTGTGTGTGTATATATATATATATATATATATATATATATATATAATTTATTTAATGCTGTGTCTGTTCATATATTAATAAATTAATAATAAATTTGTTATACATTAAATACATTTAAATAAACAAACCTCATTCACTTGGATTTTTGCACTCTGTGCAATTTCCTGGAACGTCAGCTGCCTGTGATTGGCTGGCCGTGTGAAAGTCATCTATGAAGACAATCAATCATTAACTGTTCTAGCTTTTTTTGCTCAATAATGACTCCTCCTGTGAAACTTAATTAGCAAATGATGTACTCAACAAAACGCCAATATATAGATTTGGAGTCAATTACCAGCTTACTACATTTTTAATAAGCAGCATTTTTACCTCCATGACACAGAGTAACTGGATCTTCTGCATGAGTTTGGCCTCTTGAGCTGCAAGATCAGGCTTTGAGGAGAGAAAAAAAAAATCATGCAGGTTTGCACCATCAACAATATTGACAAATCTGAAAAACAGCATTTCATTTATATTTAATAATTAATTTGCTCACCTGTTGACCCCATGCGGTCTTCAGGGCTTGGAATTTCTCCACGTTGCCTGCATTAAATGCATAGAGTGTGTCTATCAGCCACTGTTTATCTGTGTTCCTCAGTGACTCCAGGACTGGGTGCATCAGCTGTAAACATCACAATGTTGTTAATGCACATAAATCCATCAGAACAAGTAGTTGCCAATGAAGGAGACATATAGCAGAGTAATTAACTTCAAAATTAAAATAAAAACTGAAAATATAAAAAATAAAAGCTAATTCGAAATATTAACAAACTATAATAGCAAATAAATAACACTGGTGCAATGACAGGCACTTACAAGTTCTCCGAAGTTGTACACCCCCTCTCCAAGCAGGCCGGCCAGGCCTAATGTGAAAGCTCTTTCTTGTTGCTCTGCTTCTGTTATGGGATAAATTGAGCATTAAATAAAAATCCCAACTGCATCAGCATCTTCTCATATTTTCACCTTGATTTTTTTAAAAATTGATTTCTGTAGGGCCAACACTAGAGGGCGCTGTTTCCTCAAGTATCTTGTCAAATGTAAACATCGTCCAGCAGTCAGAATAATTTACCTGGCAAGTCTTTTGCTTCCACACATCCCAAGTACCGCAGGGCATCCTTGTAGTACATAGCGTGGTTCCCAACGATCCGGTAATATTTGCTCGACAGATCGTAAAATCGCCCGTGCACTGACGTCACACCCGGGAGATTGTTCAGCATCTCTTCCACTTCCTCTATTAATTTCTGCAAATTTATTATACATGCGACTACATGAATAACTGTCTCAAATAAAAGTGGTGTGGTCACATTAGCAAAATTTCGGTGACATTTCCCATTTCGTCCTACTGAAATGATTTCATTCATGAAAATACACTATGCAATGGTAAATGTGACTGTAACCAAGAACAGAAAAATATGCAAATAAATGACCTTTGTCGCTGGGAGGTCGTTGATGTCAAGCTTGAGGCTGCCAATTGAGGTTTTGCAAAGGATGACAGCCTCTTCACTGGCTTTGACCTGATTGAGTAAAACAACAAACAATAAACAATGATGTCTTTCTTGCTTCAGTCGTAAAGAAATTATGTTTTTTGAGGAAAACATTTCTGCATTTCTCTCCATATAATGGGCTTCTATGGTGCCCCTGAGTTGGAACTTCCAAATGCAGTTTAAATGCAGCTTCAAAGGGCTCTTATCTAGTGAAACAATCGCTTATTTTCTATAATAAAAAAAAAAAAAAAAAAAAAAATTCTGTTTATATACTTATTAACCTCAAATGCTCATCTTGTCTAGCTCTGCGTGAACTCCGGTTCAAGACAGTTAGTGTATGTCAAAAAACTCCCATCTCATTTTCCCCTCCAACTTCAAAATGATCCTAAATCATCCTACATCGCTGCAGAAGTACTGACCCAGTGTTTACAAAGTGAACATGCAAAGAAGGACAAATGCCCTTTACAAAAAAAAGGTAAAACAGCGATGTAGGATGATTTTAAAGTTGGAGGAGTAACTATAGTTACTTAGCATTACTGTAATTAAATTACTTATCTACTGAAAAAGTAAAGTAAGGGATTACTGTTCATTTTTAGGTAATTTAATTAGTTACTTATAAAGTACTTGCGTTACATACTGTAAATAATTTCAACGGTTCTAAAATCAATATTGAATTTGAAATCTAAATTTACAGTCTAAAGATAAAATTGAATGCAGCATCTTTAACCCTCTGTGCGCCAGTGCGTTCCCTTTACGTTTTTCATGATTCACAGAATCCTTGAATACTCAGATACAGATATGACTAAAATCAATCGAATCTAAAAAGGGCCTACTTTTGTGTACACTGACAATAACAACAAAACATTGTGCTTTTGTAAAAAAAAAAAAACCCAAAAGGAACAGGGTGCGCTTTCTCAGTGGGCAACTTTCTACGCGTCACAAATATGAACCGAAACTTAGCGAATAGGCCTACTTGACACAGAGACATGAGAAATATGTCTATAAAAAGCTTGAAGTGTCTACTTTTAAATGAACGAATTCAAATCGAAAACAAATTTTCCTGATTATGTAATCCGTATGAAACTAAAGCGAGGTCAGAGCATGTGAGCGGAGTGGGGAGCGGAGCGGTCATATTTCCTTCAGAGTGGAGAGCGCCTTTCTGAAGATTGAGCTCCGCTCGCTCAATACGCTCAGCGCCGCTCGCTCAACCCAAAATGCCCTTTGGTAATTTGCTAGTTCGAGAATCTGTGGAATAGGCTAAGCTATAGTTTGTCGATAATGTTTCTAAAAGAAGGTACATTCTAAAATCCTGTAAAGATTGACAGATGTTTTAATAGACCGCATTTCCCCGCAGTTTTGGTCTATTTTAATTTTAGAAAGTGTGTTTCTTTTATTAACGCCACTAAATAATTCTTTAAGTGCATTTCATCTTGTGTGTGCTTTTCATGGGCCTGATAAGCAAGGTGTACTTTGTGAAATTCCGCATTTCATCTTGTGTGCGTGTTTTGAATGTTCTGTTGTACAATAACTGAAGCTGTGTTTTCATGGAAATAAAGTAGGACTAATGAAAGTCAAATATACTTTTTCAGTTATTGAATTTTTTAGGAA
Organism: Tor tambroides; assembly: GCA_021397915.2. NCBI lineage: Eukaryota > Metazoa > Chordata > Actinopteri > Cypriniformes > Cyprinidae > Tor > Tor tambroides. Next base: position 7,748 of record JAFVLL020037088.1, on the reverse strand, counting down.
GGTTTGTCAAGTGGCTTCAAAAACAAGACACGTTTTTAAATTAATAATTTTAATTTAATACATTTAAATTAATAAAATTAATTTTAAAAAGTACAAGCTGAACGTCACCCTGAAACATAACTGTTACTTATCAGACTACTCCTTTAATTGAGACATTTATTCAAGTATTTCATTCTAAACAGGCAGAAAAAAACAATTAGGCCTACTGGAGAAATTTTATGTCGGAGCGTGATCTGAGCGGAGTTTGGTTTACCGGTGAGCATGTGCGAAACATTAGCGGAGCGTTTGCTTTGGCCGTGAGCGACTGAGCGAAGCACATGCCCCAAGAGCGGAATATTGAGCTGAGCATCACGCCGCTCCGCTCACATGCTCTGAGCGAGGTACAGTCTTTCCCGTCGGCCTGTCTGATCTCATTATATGCAGTCACCTGCGCACAAACACCCTCACCTAGATACAAAAAATAGATAAAAGAAAAAAAAAATTCATCTAATTTTCATCGTTTTTGAAAGAAGACCTGCTATGAGGAATACGCTGGAATTTACCTCAGAAGAAAGCGCGATCTGACGCTGCTTTATTAAGCGGAGGAAATCATTTCTGTAATTTATTCTTACCTAATGTGTTATTTTTACATAAACCTGTACGGATTTTACTATACTTTTTACTATAAAGCCTGTACGACTTTTCCTGAACATTGCTTGCCAAACTGAGATGTATTGTTTAACTTCAGATTTTGCAGAGTATTTATATTTGTTAACCAAAGGTGTTTACTTTTTTTTTTTAAATAAAAATGTTTAGGCCTAAGTATTACAGTTGTTTTAAAGCTAAAAGGCTAAATATTCTATGTTTGACTCAAAATGAAAGAATAAGGAGTTTCATTTCTATTGTCTATGCTTTAAGGTTTATAGGATTTTAAGATGTAGCCTATATATAGCGATTTGAATGATTAAGTTACTTATTGAGTAACTAAATTACTTTTCAGACAGAGTAATTAGTAAAGTAATTTAAATACAATATTGATGATGTAATTAGTAATAGTAATTAATTACTTTTTGAAAGTAACTTACCCAACACTGGATGGGAGTTTTTCGACATAACCCAACTGTCTTTAGCCAGAAAACACAGAGTTCACGCAGAGCTAGACTCATGTGACTGTTTGAGGTTAAAAAGTATATAAATTATTATTTTTTTTTTTTTTTGGAAAATAACTGATCGTTTCACTAGATAAGACCCTTCTTCCTCGGCTGGGATCATTTAGAGCTCTTTAAAGCTGCATTTAAACTGCATTTTGGAAGTTCAAACTTGGGGGCACCATAGAAGTCCATTATATGACGAGAAATGCTGAAATGTTTTCCTCAAAAAACTATTTCTTTACGACTGAGGAAAGACAGACATGAACATCTTGAATGACAAGGTGGTGAGTACATTATATATATATTTTTATTTATTTATTTATTTTTTTATTGTCATTATTATCTGTGTCCTGTCGCTGTCATTCTGTCGCACTGTGGAGCTACTGTCACTAAAACAAATTCCTTGTATGTGCAAACATACCTGGCAATAAAGCTAATTCTGATCTGATTCTGATTATCTGTAAATTTTTGTTCTGAAAGTGAACTTTAATGTCATCAATGCTGTTGTAAATTCAAACACAGGAGAACAACTCACTACCTTCTCCTTTGTTTTCTCAAGAAAGGTGATGGCTGTATTTGGATCTGTTAAAAAACAAGAGATGTTATTAATAATATAACATGTAGTAGTATTTTTTGTCCATTTAGTAGCATTTTTTGGTTCACTCTCTACAGACTTTATGATGGAAATCACAGAACACTAATGGGAAACACAAAGCTGTACCTGGCATTTGTCTTGCAACATGTAGGATGATTTCTACTAAGGACAATGGGTTGATTCTGTCAAGAAAGAAAGAAATTAATTTCCATTAAATTGCAATTAATTAACGAGGTATGTTTCGACTCAGTGTTGCCAGATCTTGCTAAAAAGAACAAGCCCACTTTAATTCAAACGCTATATTTTGGAAATAAGTCAAACAAACCAAAATATTGCAACCTGCACCTGCCAACTTTAATAACTCTCTATAAACCGGATTGCTTTATGAGCTAAGATCAAAGATGCTTAATAAGCATCGCTTATAATAAGTGAACATGGCAACACTTCAAAAGTGTGCTTCTTCCAAACGAGTCTCTGGTCATAATATTACTTTGGTCAAAAATAGCAGATACCAAACGTGTGAGATGGCAGAATGTTGCTATGATTACCATGGTGTCAATCATCAATTTTGAGAGTGAGATCTGTTGCTTACACACAAAATTATTTAGAGGGTTCACTCACATATTTAAATCCAGTTGTCACTTGAAATTTTACAGCGTGTACATGGCCTAGAACTGAGGTTCTAAAACGATCGACTGATTTATTATTACCAGTTAAGGCTGGAATACACTACACAACTTTTAAAATCTGAACAGATTTTTAAAACACTAGGCATCATACACTTACCGACTTTGTAAATAGTGACAAAGGAAAACTGGGCATTATACACCAGAGATGGGCACTCGAGTTAGTGACTCGGACTCGAGTCGCATTTTTATAGACTTCAGACTTGACTCAGACTCGAGCTGAAATAACTCCAGACTTGACTCGACTCGACTCGAGGAAAAGGACTCGTGAATATTTCAAAAGCAACTTGAGTCTTTTATCCTTAAATACTTATAGCCAGGGCCGTGCAGAGACCTTTGGAGGGGCAGGTGCTCAAAGTATAAAAGGGGCACATGGAACACGGCTTTTAATAGGGCTGTGCTCCTTTGCTGATATGTGTATCGAAATGGATGCTTCTGTATTGATACAGCAGCAAATGCCATGATGCAGGTTTGCAAAAGAAACACAGAACAGAAAAGACCATTTTAAGTTTAAATGTTAAAGACATTTTTTGCACCTCTTAATTACTCTGGAATGATATTATTATTATTGTTGTTGTTGAGTTTACAGGGTATGGTGGTTTTGCTGTTGTAATCACTACTGTTGTTGTTGTTGTTGTTGTTGTAGAAAAAAATATTCCTGTCTTATTTAAAATAGAATTCTATTCTAATCCTGTTCTGAATTTATTCATTTTTTGAATGATAATGATTATAAAAACAGAATTGATGATAAGTATAATTTGGAGGACGAGAAAATCAGTACAAGCCTGTTTTACCAGTGTTGTGATAATTATTTTTAAGGGACTCTACGTTTTTTAAAATAAATACTGAATTAATAATAGTTCAAAGTATGAATAGTTTTTAGTCAGATAACAAAAAAGACAAGACACCTCGAAGCGCTTTAAACTTTTCGCAATTAAACAGCAAGAACGAAAGAGAACAAGCACTTTTGTTTTTATTGCTGTGCTGTAGAACTACGTTAGCTGCATTTTTAATATTTAATATAAATTTTAATAAAATGTAAATTCGTCCCCTGCACTTTATTCAAGCTCGAGCAGGTGTTTTCACATAGAGGTTTCTAGATTTAAATCTAAATTTAAATTAAAAAAAAGAGACATGACCTGACGTTTTATTCGTATCCAAAATGAGGAGATGTGAATATCAGGAGAGCTGAACACTCTCGTGCAGTGCATGTTTCATTCATACTTGAAGTCAGAGGGCGCTCTTGCGCAGAAACTTTTGACGTGCACTGCAGGAATTTCAATTGGACAAACTGGCATGGCTATCGCTGTAGATGAGCTGAATAAAAAGCAGAAACGTTTTTACTGATGAAACGTGAAGACAATAAACACACGATTGCGAAAATATATGGTTTGTGTGTGTTTTTCAAGTTATCTTCAGGTAATAAATAAACTATATGAAAAATGCAGTACTGATTGACATATCATTTAGTATAGAAAATATAAAATATATTTCCTGAATTATTCTGTGATAAAAATGGGAAAAGGGTGTTCGTAGTAGCCTTTATAAACCAATCATAAAATTGTCATTAGGAAAACACTGAACAAAAATATTGTAGCCCCTTATTGCTGCAGCTAATTGCTTCCACAGGCTACACACAGCAACATAAACAACAGCTGTGCATGATCTCTTCACGCCGTTCTCGTAAAATAATAATTCAACAATATAAGTTTAGAAGCACACCACTCCACTGAGATCTCCACTTACCGGCAGCCGCGGGACGTTACCAGAAGGCATCCTAAAGGCGTGTCTGAACGTGAGGGATCGTCCCGGATGAAATCGTCAGGTGAAAGGTCATCATGTGGATAATTTAATTTACGGCATTTTAATTTAACTAATTTTACTAATAGTTAGATTGGGCAGGTCTTCACAAAAGGGAGTTTAATTACAAAAAAAAAAAAAAAAAAATTGCCTTGACAAAAGGGCACTTTGGGCATCAAGGGGAAAAGGGGCAGGTGCTCAAGCACCCACCGCCCCCCCCTCTGCACGTGCCTGCTTATAGCCTAACTGATATTCCAATGGCAGACCGCATCCGCACACCGGCATCCATCCGGACCACGAGCCGTAACAGCAGCACCATTTTGAGTGAGCAGCGCGTCAAAACAGCGGAGCGGATCACATAACAAGCGCTCAAATATCTTTCCTCTAGTATTTTTATCTAAAGCCAAACGCGCTTTATTCAAGCCCTTTCAGCTCCGTGCTCTTTCTCTGTCTCGCCAGCGCCAAGCTCAAGAGCTGCGGATGACGCGGTTATTTTAACAACAACAGAAACACGGTGAGCAGCAGCAAAATTATAGATTACCTACTTTCACTAAAACACAGCAGGAAAAAAAAAAATGCAAGTATAGTTATTTTTCTTACTATCTATTTATGTATCTATAACCTATCAGGACTCTGACTAGCTATTAAAACCAGATGCGAGAAGACGTTTCTAACATTTAGCATATTAATCTGTAGGTTAAGAACATATTTAAAAAATATTAATTATTATTATAACTGGGAAAATTGTTGTTAGATGGCTAGGATGGAGTTTAAACTTTGAAACTTATCTTTCTTTTCTGCTCAAAATGAGAACATTTTGATTATTGTAGCTATATTTTTTTAGTAGGCTAGATACTGCTTTTAAGTAAAATATTAAAATAGTATAGATTTCAGGAGGAAAACCCTGAACAGAAACTTTTCTCCCCCCTTACGTCTTAACACCTCTTTTTTTTACTAAGCAGATCATATATCATATATTTTATCTATAGCCTATAAAACAGCTTCGTAAATATGAAGATTTCAATACATGAGGATTTTGAATGGGATTTTTTTAAATGACTTGAGACTCGACTCGGACTCGTGACCAAAGACTCGAGACTTGACTCAGACTTCAGCGACAAAGACTTCAGACTTGACTTGTTCACAAGTCTTTAACCTGGAGTCATACACTACCAGACTTTAAAGGTGTTCCGATCACAACAAACTCACGCAGAAACGTGCACCTTGTTGGTAGTAGACACATGACAAATGAAAACAATATGTGTTCTAAAATCGGCTGAAAATATCAAACATGTTTGATATCCTCTGACTGGATGGAATCAAAGTCCAAAGCTAAAAAATTGTAGTCTGTGACCAACATACACTACGCGATTTTCTGTGGAATCTGTCAGCTGTAATCTGCAGACTGGTTCTGACTTAACTAGCGTCAACTTGTTCAGACTGTAAAATTGGAGCAAAAATTGTGTAGTGTATTCCAGGCTTTATCAGATGCATGAACAAATCTCATCAGAATTGCCTTACCTGTGTTCAAAATCACAGAGGAAGTTTTCATAGAGCTGTGAAAAGCAAATAAAGACTTAAAATGTTTCACATCACATTTCTGAAGTGCAAATGCAGCTGAATCCTGAACTAATACCGTACCTGAATGAGACCATCCCCTTTGGCGAAATAGGGGTCCTGCACAAAGACTGTCAACTTCAGAGTTAACTGATGCCACAATCTGTCAAAAGAGAGAGAAATTTAATAAATAAAATAAATGTGAATTGATCTGTTTTGCTCCCATCTTACTATCTACTCAACTATATAACTACCTACCTATCTAACCAACCAACCATTTGCCTACCTTCTTTCCTATCTATCTACGGGATCATATTTTAAGAGAGTCAAGCACTGATTTGATAACTTTGAAAGTAAATAAAGCTTAATAACTTTCTAATCTCTCTGATTTCAAATGAAATACCTGAAAACAACATCACATACTGGAGACCTCACTTCAGCAATAACTTGCTATCCACATAAACATGCTAAAGCTAATTTTACAATAACTTCAGCAACAAACATAAAACCATTACGCAAACAAAGGGCCTATATTGTCTTTAAACTCTTTCCACGTAGACAAAGTATATTATATCCTATTGTATAATTAATACAAGTCGCCTTTAGCTTAGCATGCTAAATGACTCAGCTAGCCCACATTCACACACTGAACACACATCATGCATACTTTCTGCTGTACATATCCTCCAATGAGTGCCACTCCGAGGCCATCTCAGGCGTCGGACTCTTGCTTTGCTGTTGTTTGAGGTATCCGATGACATCTTTCATCTTGAATGTAGATATTTGAGTGAGAAGACTGAAACTCTCGCTGCTGTCACGAATCAATCTACACCAATAAACTGAATGGACGCTAAGCCGAACAGCGCGCTACCGCCACATAGTGGAATGGAGGTAGGGTTGCCAAGTCCCAGAAAAATTTCAACCCAAAGCTGACTCAAAACTCGCCCAAAAGAAACATGATATTTTCTGCTCCCAGTCAAGACCGTTATTACGCCCACACACTCATTTATCTTTGCTTAACTTAACTCATGTTTTGTCAACACACAAGCAGAATCAATGTGTAATTTACAATACTAAACTCAATTAACCAGAAAAGTATCAATTTTGTCTTTTTGGCAGATGTGGTACATTAAATCCATGCTTTCATGTTGTTTACCCCAAATTCTGACCTTGTCATCTAAATGTCACAACAGAAATCCAAACTTATCAGATCAGGCAAGTTTTTTATTGTCCAATTTTAGTGATCCTGTGTGAATTGTTTCCTTTTCTTAGCTGACAGGAGTGGCACCTGGTGTTGTCTTCTCCTTCTGTAGCCCATCTGCTTCAAGGTTGGATGTGTTTTACATATCTCGGTTGTTATGAATGGTTACTGAGTTACTGCTGCCTTTCTATCAGCTTGAATTAGTCTGGCAATTCTCCTCTGACCTCTGGCATCAACAAGGCATTTTCACCCACAGATCGAGATGGTCCTCACTGCTGAACACAAGATCCAAGGGGGGTGGTTGTATCTAGATCCAACTCCCCCCACCTTCCATATACCTAAACTACCCGTCTCCACCCCTAAACCTACCTGTCTCCACCCCCTGATCCCTAAACCCACCCATTTCCACCCCCTAGATGTGGATCCAACCACGCCCCCTGGATCTTGTGTTCTGCAGTGAGGGGCTACTGCACAGATCTGCCACTCACTGAATATTTTCTCTTTTTCAGACCATTCTCTGTAAAGCCTTGAGATGACTGTCCATGAAAATCCCAGCAGATCAGTAGTTTCTGAAGTACTTAGACCAGCCCATCTGGCACTAACAACCAGTCACTTTAATCACCTTTCTTCCCCATTCTGATACTTGGTTTGAACTTCAGCAGATCGTCTTGACCCTGTCTATATGCCTGTATATATATATATATATATATATATATATATAATATATATATACACATGTGTATATATATATATATATATATATATATACAGTGCCTTCC
>JAFVLL020037087.1:0-15787 GCA_021397915.2 Tor tambroides | reverse complement strand
GGTCACAGGGAACTGCAGGCCCTATCGATTGCCTGATCATTAGGAGTGACCAGCTGAGTGGCAACATAGCCGCAAACACCACTAACTGCAATGCGAAACATCTGACCTCTCTTTAACGAACAGCCATCGAGTGACCAGACCTACTCATTGACCCATAATAGTCACTGCAGGCCAGCAGCGTTGAGATAACTACACCCAGCTGTGGGCTGTTTCATCGACTGCCATGGATCCGCCGGGCTTGTGCGATTCGGAAAATGGCCTGACGTGGATTTTTATGAGGAAATGTATCTCATATCTGATGGTTTAGCAGATGTCCGTATGCAGAACAGTTGGCAGGTGTGTCTGCCAGTACAATCCCACTGATGATACAGTTTACACTAGTCCGACACCCACTGCTGAAAGTCTGCGAGTGACACTGCTCACCTCCTGTTGCGCTATTAGAAAGCGCGGCTTCCAGTTCAGAGCCTTGCACCACCCCAGTATGTGTGTGTGTGTGAGAAAGAGACAGTGAGAAAGGAGGGGGAGGCAGGGAGAGGGTAGGAGGAGGAGGAGGAGGAGGAAAAGGCCACTGATCAGTGAGTGAATGAAGCGTTTCTCTGGTGAGTCCCTCAGAGGGGAAGCACCCTGCAGAGGACAGTGTGGAAATGAACTCGATGAGGCGGTGAGTGTTTGACCCCATGTCTGTCCTCACGCCACCCTCACCATTCTCATGGCTGACTGACACCGACTACATCCTGCCTGCAATGAGTCACTTCCCGTCTGTCATTACCTCGCCTGAGCACTTTCTTAATTCAACACTAGTACGTCCGTCTATAAACGGGCGAGGGATTCCGCGTTTGAAGTGTCATATTATGATATCACCCGTTTATTTTCTTTCCGTCAGGTTTCATCCTTAGTTTCTTCAAGAAAATGGGTCTGTTACATGCTAACCAACACCATATGAGTCTAGCAGCGTGAGAAATATCTGAAAGCTGGCTGCTCGAGACTTGAGCTCCAGGGAAAGGATCCTTGTGGGGCAGCTGAAGGAATGGGGGGAAGAGCGGAAGCATATTGCAGGAGAAGGCGGTGGCTTTGAAGGTTGTAGGTAGCAGGTTTTTCCCTGCACCACTGCAGGAGACTTGAGCACAGGCCCCCACCGGCACAGGTGGTACTGCTCATTTCAATTTAGCTCAAATCTACACTTGAAATAGTGCGGCTGTCAAAAGCAATCTGCAGCCCAGGACAGAGCACTGCCTTGGTCGAGGAGTGGTTGGGGGAGGATGGGGGTGTCAGAGCAGACTACGTTGAGTTCTGAAGAAGAGGCTGCTGCCATATGCCCTTCCAACAACTTCCTCCCCCTCCTTCGCTGTTCCTTTACTCTTCCAAGCACATGTTCACCGCAGGTCCACTCATCCAGAACAGCACAAAGAGAGGTCAAAGCAGTCAACAAGTTATTTACTGCAGGGGAGCCGATGTGCCTCACACACCCCATCTGCTTTCGGAGATGAGACCGAATCCCTCATTATGTAACACAAGATCAGCTTTTCTTTTTCTTCTGACAAAGGTCTGATGCACACCCAATTCTTCTGTGCTTACGCTTCTTGCACAACTTGTGGGCATCATGGAAGCCACTAGTCAAAACCTTCTGTGCTAAAGGTCTCATCCATTTTAAACATTCATATTTGAACCAAGCGCTGGGTTTTGGTTAATTTAACTGCAGATGCTCAAGATGTGAAACACTATAAGCACAAAACCAACTTTGGCTGATCCAGCAGTTATTCCAAGGCAATGAACAGTTTCGTCAGTTTTCTTTCCTAAAGAGATGTTTTAATTTAATATTTTTTTAAAATTTATTTTACATTTATGCACTGCATTTATGGCAGACACTTATTCAAAAGAACTTAAATTGCATTCAAGGTATATGTTCTTTATCAATTTATGCATTCCCTGGGAATCATGACCATGGCTTTGTTAGTGCCATGCTCCAATGTTCAACCTACAGGAGTGCCTGGCTAATTTCTGCTAATTTTACTAATATTTAACAATGTTTCCAAAGTCAAATCGGTAAGAGTAAACTGTAATATTGCGTTCCCAGTCAGTGTCCAACTCTACCTGCAGTCTTCTTCTTGGAAAGCTGAAGGAGTCTTTAAACAGAGGAGATGAGGCAGCGTCTATAGACACCACAGAGGATGGACAGATCAGAGCAAGCTTTGCAATCCTGGAAGTGTTTCCTCGTCAGAAAGCAGGCGTTTTTAAGCAGTGTTGTTCTAGCCTGGGGCTACAGCCCACTGGATCATGTTGAGCTCTTTCAGGGGAGGAAGAGAAAACATGGCAGGCCTCAATGAATGCAAATGTACCTTGCGTATCTCGCAGGCATCTTGATGGGGCTTGCAAGCACAGTTGCCTCTTTAGGAGTGTGTGTCTGATGTGGGAACCTCTAAATAATACACAAGCCCGGGCATGAGGTGTGCTTTTACCTTCAGCTGAGAGAAAATATAATCGAAGAGCTTTCAAAAGAACCAGGATGGTACGGTATTCCCTCACCTTTAAAATAAAAATTTAATCATGCTAATTTATTCATGAATTTATGAATTGAATCTCTACTTTGGTACATATTTGCCCATCAAGAGGCTCCAAAAGAACCACTGGCATCTGCAAAGTCAGCACTTGAGGAACCAGGCATGGCTCGCCATACCATGACTATGGAGGATTACACCCAAGTTGCCCCCTTTGGACTGTGTGCCTTGCCCGTTGAGCTGCCAACCTGGCTAGCTCTTTCACAGCATGGCAGAGCCTCTCCAGGAGGTGGTATTCTCTCTGGACTAACATGTGTTTCTGCGGCTGGTACCCTGCCCACTACCACACAGACCGTGCCAGGGCTCATGCGTCTGTGCACTGATAGAGCCTCGATGAGGTTGCGGGAATGCTGGGAGATTGTCTATTTTTTATCCCCGGGCTTCAAATGAAGTTGAAATTGAGTTTTTAGCGGGTTTCTCTCTCCTGCTTGCATGACTCTCGAGCAATGGCTCCTTGCCTGCAGCATCAGCAGGGAGTCCTTTCAAAGACTCCAACACTGCAAATGCAAGAAAGCATGTATGCAAAAAGACACACACACTTTCTTTTTAGCTCCTAGATACACAGGAGTCTTCAGGCAGAGGACACTCTACGAATAACTTTCATGCACATTTGGGAAAAGAGAAAGTTTATTCCCGAGTTCTCCGAGGGAGATTACGCACAGCACACACATTGGTGTCTTTATGATTGAAGTCCTCAATAGCCTCCCTCATATATGCTTCAACATTAGTGCATATTACAAACAAGTCTTAATGGATCACTCACATTTGTCCTAATGAGTAAAGTTGGTCTGTAGTTTCACTCGTTAAACTTCTTCATCGAAACCCACATCATCTGTGCATTCATGCCTCATGACTGTGCTGAAGCTGTAAAGGAGAGCAAGAAGAACTGGTGAAGAGCTGAATTGACAGGATTAATGGACGAGGAGCTGAGCAGTGCAATTACACCCTTCAGTGAGGGGCATTTTTCATTTTTGGGTCCTCCTCATCTCTGGCTTTCTCTCCTGTGGGAGAGAGTGCAGTCCTAGCGGTTTGTTTGTTTTAATTATTTTTCCATATGCAAATGTGGTTTTATTTAATTGCAGCGAAGCAAGCGATGAGCATGGAGAAGAAAGAGGGGAGGACAAACTCATTATTGATTCCTGAGCCATCTTTCTGGAAGCCATCGCCATTACGTGGCGTAATCCATCTTTCCCATGCATTAACTTCAGTACAGGCATGGAGAGAAGTGTTAATGCCTCCTCAGAACATCAATCAGACAGGGAGAGAGAGGGAGATAGGAGAACCTCTGAAGAAGTTTCTTGTTTTTGTTTTTTTTTGACAGGTACCACTCAGTAAAATATGTTTTTATTGCCAGGAAATGAGGACTAAAGTTTGTTGTAATGAGACAGGTTAAAATAAGCCATGCAGGTTACCAGCAGTCTTCCACCAAACCATCCTCATTTATTCTGCAGGGCTGAAATAATGTTTTCTGCAGGGAGTTTCCAATAATGTCCTCTTGAGGAGATGAGTGTGATTGTGTAGTGGGTGTGTGTTTGTATGCGTGTGTGTGTCTTGTGTGTGATTGAAGCTCTTCATGGCTCTTTTCAAGTGTACAATACACCTTGCGCTATGCAGAGATGAGACATAAATATTGCTGAATAAAGAGAAGTACGTTATCAACATTCACAATGGAGAGCTTAATTACCCAAGGCTGTGCTTTGGGAGTGTGTGTGAGCAAGATGGTCAGGTTTGAAATTCAGAGGCCCAGAGTGTTTCTTTGCACGTTTGCTTGTTTATTGCTCACTGAAGTGGGCAGGTCTAAGAGATTCCATTAGATGAGTGATATCTTCTTTTTCAGCCTGTCAGGCCATGCTTCCCCATACACAGACGGACGGATGTCATCTGTCATTCTGAGGCCTCCCTGATGGTTTATTGGAGGTGTTCACGGATGTATGACGTGCTCGTTAATTTCGGGGACTATTAATGAATGGCTTGAGATAAAAAAAAGGATAAAAGCGAGAGCCAGGAGTAAAAGAACTGTGGAGAGCAGGAAGCTCAGTTTCAGCATTTCTGAAAAAACCCTCAAAGTCTTTTCTTTAATCCATCCTGACAAGGCTGAGGCTCAATCCACCTCTCTCTCTCTCTCTTTCTCTCCTTCTTCTGGATCAGTAGGGTCCTGCAGTGGTGGAGCAACAGCATGGGTTCTTAGATCAGTGTTCTGTGTTCTGAGAGACACACATACAGAAGGGGTAATTACTATGCCACGCTGAACAGTAAAAGCAGACCTAATCCTCTGCGTGTTGGAAGCCTGTCTACCAGGGCTGCACAGGAGAGATTGTACATCGTGTGTGCTAGGACAATGTTTGCATGTTTACACTTGTGTCTGGTTTTCTTAAAGTAATAGTTCATTGAATAAGGGGTTCGTTTTTTGTCTGTTCCTCAGACAAGGCTATCATATGTATTCTGATCATTTCAGAACACTTTTCCGGTGCTTTTTTTTGGGTCTTTTTTGGATCTTGGCAGTATAAATACTTGCCAGCTTTCCTTGTATGAAAACAACATAATGGTTTTCCAAATATTCCTTTAAGAAAAAGGAAACATACCTATCATTCATTAAAAATCGATTCAAATCATTGTTTAAGGTCTAATTAACTGTTTTATAGAGACAGATAACAGTGAACGGAAACCTTCCAAATCACATGATCATGCACTGATACTGCAGGAATTTTGCAGCAGAATATTTGTGTGTGTTCTTTGCTGGCAAAGCTCTAGGAGAATTGTATCAGTCAAAGAGCAGTGCCTACTGAGCACCAGGCTGGATGCAGAACGTGTTTCCCTGGAAGCCCAGTCTGATTGGACATGCATAGAGGATGTAAATAGCCTGGCAGTGCTTGGGGTATTCGGCATCGCCAAACAGGCCTTCCACTAACCAGGGAGACACCTGCGAGGAATCCCCCGCTGTGTGCTTCATTTAGGGAAAGTCTCCTCTGGCTACACCTGGATATCTCACTCAGGCCCAACTGCGGTGGAATACAGCTGCCAGTCATGCACATGAAAGGTCTACCGTGACCATGGTGAAACTGGCTTTTACATGGTGGGTATGCTGTGCAAACAGCGCCAAGTATGGGGTGATAATCTGTTCTAATACCACCCACCTGGCCTGCTATACCACCTCTGGAAGTCTAAAGCATTGCAATACGTACACAGGTAAAAACCAACACTAGAATCAATCCTTTGGCTTCAGCTGACGCTGATCTGATATAGGAAAAGAGGTTTATACAGGGCATTCTGTCTTGTGTAGGACATCTGGAAGCCTGCCAGTGCAAATATGCAACATCCATATCTAAAATCAAAAGAAAGCATTGCGAGATCAGAAACTCGCTATTATACTTTTAAAAAGGATGTTTTGATCGACAGCTGCCCCCATTTCACACTCACAGCGGAGGCAAATGGTGTGATCTGCACAACGACTGATGGACACCGAGCCAGGCTGAGAGACAGAGAGCACCGCAGTGGCGTGTGGAGGTCGGATCCAGCATATGCCAGCCAGTCAGCCTGTCCTCCCCACTGCCGAGTGATGAGAGCAGGGAGCCGAGAGCCGCCCTGCCCCTGACGAGCTGCCAGCTGGCTGGGGAAGAGAACACGGTGGACTGACACTCTACTGGGGGATAACCTGCCAGGAGGAAGGGAAAGACAGCTGCGTGTATGACTGGTGTGTGGGTGTGGTCAGTAAGTATGCATGTGTGCGCGTGTATGAAGGGACACAGGCGCAGCTCAGGGCGCGGTTGGTCTCCTGCAGGGGTCCAGATGGACGCAGGGAGGGGGGTGAGCTTGATTCAAGGGTTTTTGGAGAGAGTGACAAGAGTGACAAAATTTCTCTGGAGCTCAAACTGTGCTGCCAGCATGTTCTCTCCTGGCCTGCCTTCTGCCCCCCACTGTCACCGGTTAACCCCCCACCCCTTTGCCCTGCTCAGGGACTGGCTTTGAGATGGGCACACACACACACACACACACTTAGTGGAACAGGCATGAAGGCATGGTGTGGTTTCAGAGTCTTTTTCTTAGTGTGAACAGGCCAACTAAAACTGGGCTTTTGCAGTCATTAGTGCTGTAGGCATGCTCCTAAATAAGAACAAAAAGCACTGAAGCACTGAAAATGTCTCAAATGACAATTAATTAATTTGCTACATTTTAACTTCATTCTCATTAGTCGTTAAAGCTAACTCTTTACATTTCCTGGACATATATTAAAAATCAGGAATGTAGGAATAATCTGAAAAATGAGTGCCATAATATAAAATACATCAGCGTTGTTCAAGATTAATTATGTATATTCGTTGAATATTAATTATGTGACGTGACATTTGCCTAGCAGACATAAATGATTTGGTTGGTAAGGCACTAGCCATAGAAGAGAATAATTCTTAATGTGGCTTATTATATGTGGCTGTAATTTTTTTCTATGTGATACAATCAAGCAAAATTTGTCTCTTTTCATAAAGTTTTTTTTTTTTTTAAATTGCCCCCAGTAAAAAAGTAATACATTTAAAATACATTTATTTCATACTAGGTATAGTTCAAATCTATAACATATTTACTGACATATCACTTGAGACTTACTGATATAAAAATTATAATTAAACTTTATTTGGAGTACTACGTGTGCACAAGACACATTTCTTAATATTAGGCCCAAAATGTGTTTTATTGCCATTTTTGATGAGGGTTGTATGATCTTTGAATGATATCAGTTTTTAAATTAAGATATTTAAAGTGTACCTGAAGTATACTTCCAATAGTTCCACTTTAGCGCAATCATATACTTCAGTATATCTTTAGTTGGACTTCAGCACCACTTCTGCACAATTAAAGTCCATTAAGCACAAAATTTGTTGTTCCAATTTAGCAGAATTTAAGTATACCAGTTTAGTATACTAAAAGTACAATTGCAGGGTATTTTTATTAAGTACATAAATATGTAAATGTATTTTATTATACTTAGCATGAATTCTACTTTTGTTCATTATGATATCAGTATATTTGCCTCACCATGACCTTTTGCACCCCCAAAAATACCAAAATGGATTTTAACACAAAAATCAAAGAAGAGGTATTAATTTAAAATTTTAAATATTAAAATTAATTTTTGCATATAAATTTTCTCAACAAATTAATAGATGATACTCATTTCAGTTTCTGATATGTTCTAAAAATCAGTTTATGTGAGAGTATCACTATACAGAGTCAAACAAACAAACACTTTTAATTATAAATATTAATAATAAAATTAATATTTACTTCATATCGTACATTGTGTAAACATCAAATTCAGTGTGCACAAACAGTAAGAAGCTTTTATCTTCAATACAACCACTGTCTAGTTTCATAAGTCTCTTCTAAATACTCTCTCCTGTCTCCCCTCCTAATTCTATCATTCTTGCACTCTTTCTCTATAATAAGACTCTTTTGTGTCCTTGATCAGTGTGACCTACAGTGCTTTCTGTGGGAATATTCTCTGTCTTTTATGAAATTAGTCTGGATACAGAGTAGGAACGCCAGAGCTGTCTGGTCCGCCCTGCGGGCCGGTAGATCCATTGGACCTGGTCCCATGGTGAGGGCGCAGAGGAGATCAGACGTCCCCTCACACATACTGTCCTTCAGATATATCTCCATGGGGGCATCATTAATCTGGACCTCATAGAAACACAGAAGAACTGTTTGGCTTTTAGAGAATGATATTTAAAAAGTTACGTTGGCATATCATATACATGCTATATGTCAAAGCAAAGGTGAATATTTTCTTCGCTCTTTCTCATCCGTACCTCTATTTTCCTATTTCTCTCTCCCACTCTCTGTATCTCTGGTTTTACACTCTTTTCATATCTCCTCCAAATACTTTCTTGACCCTACAGCCATCTTCATTTCAGTTACAACCATGACACACACACACACACACACACACACACACACACACACACACACACACACAGACAGACGTCACATTTACATTTCAAACTGGCACTGTGTCTGCCACACATTCATTATTTACCAGCCCCTGGCCACAGTGGAGAGTGCCTGATCTCTCACTCTCTCCATCTCTCTCTGTTTCTGTCTCCCTGTGACTCTTACCCTCTCCTCTCCCTCTCCACTTCCTATTTCTGCATTGTGGATAGTGAAAGTTATGAGTACAAGGTAATTATGGTCTCAGCATGGCTAAATCATTCTAATCACTCTCATTAACTCGAAGGGGGAAAAAAAACAGAGTGTAATGTTACGGATATGGATGTAATGTATTGAAATATGTCTTAAAATATAAATAATGAACTCAATTTTTAAGATGGAAATCTAATTAGTAATGTTTTCTTTTATCACAATAACACAATTAAATGAACATATGAGGGAGTTTTAAATAATTTTCTGACTGCTCTACACTAACGTCTAACATAACAAATAAAAATATTAAGAGATATTCCAGGTGTTTCTTTCTTTTTGTTTCTATCTCCAAACAAAATGTTTTCAACGAAGCATGTTTTTTCTCCCATCCTGCAATATATAATAATAAATAAATAAAAAAAAGGAAAAAAAATCTTTTGTAATATCCCTTTAACAAAGTTGCTTAATAACATCAACTATCAGGAATTGACATCATTTTTTGAATCATGAAAACAACAATACAAACATCAGTAAGTAATGGTATGGGAATTGATGTATTTTGGTATTACTTGTTTGTCTCACTTTAAATATTCCATATTCTAATTAGATAAAATAGAAGAAATTGTATGATGTAATGAATGAATGAATGAATGAATACAGATCGACAAAGTAAGCTAACTCTCAATTCCTCACTGATGAATGGTGTACATATGTTAATAATATCTATACGATGATTTTTTTATATGGTATATATGTCAACAATATATATTTTATTTAGATATGCAACTTTATTAAAATAACATACAGTATATATTGCATGTTTATGTATGTTTTTGTTATACATTTAAATACATGTCTATCTTTTATATTTCCTCAGCCTATATAATATCAACATGTATTGATGGGTTTTAGGATTGATATACATGTACATGTACATGACGTTCAAAAATATTCTAATATTCTAGTTTCAAATATCTTTTTAGTTCATACGAAAATATATTTTATATAAGGGAATTTAATATATGTACATATATCAAATACATTATCTATTATATTTGCGAATGGGTTGCTCACCAATGGATCCTCTGCAGTGAATGGGTGCCATCAGTATGAGAGTTCAAACAACTGACAGAAGTATCACAATAATCCACAAGTAATCCACACATCTCCAATAATTAATGTCTGGTGAAGTGAAAAGCTATGTGTTGGTAAGAAAAAAATCCATCATTAAGACATTTCAGCTTTGTTTAGGACTTTTCACTTGTAAACAGTTCTTGATCATGTGATTATTTCTCTCCTGATTCAGACATGATGACTTTTTCACTGTATATTATAGATAGCGGGCTCATATTTCAGCTGAAAGCATTGGTTTTAAGTTAAAAATGTCTTAATGATGGATTTATTTATTATAAAAATGCAGCTTTTCACTGTTGATTACTTGTGATGTTTATATCAGTTGTTTGGACTCTCATTCTGACGGCACCCACTGACTGCAGAGGATCCATTGGTGAGCGAGTGATGCAATGCTAAATTTCTTCTAATCTGTCCGGATGAAGAAACAAACTCATCTACATCTTGAATGGCCTGAGGGTGAGTAAATTTTCAGCAAATGTTTATTTTTGGTTAAATTATTCCTTGGTTTTTACAAGGATTTGCAAGGAATTAGTTTACCCTTTTTACAGAAATATGAGGCAAACTCATGTTTTTTCCTGTTAACTGCTGAACAGGAATGACCCAGCCACCTTGGTGTGAGGCCATAAGTGTGAAATCTGGATAAGAAAAGAGTATGATATAGACAGAGGCAGTGTGGTGAGAAGCTGTCTGTTTATACTGCCACTGGCTTGGTGTTAGATTGTAGGAGTGATGAACATGTCGATTTCACATTTTGATGAGGCCAAGACATTGTGTGTAGTGATGCTACTTTGTCATGTGCTATATACAGCACAAAATGTTCTTGAACGTGACAAAGGTGACAACACACTCATTTTGATCCAATACAGATAACTGATGCCAAATGCTATAAAAAATGTGGGACTTGTATCTAAATACAAATTAAAATATACATGTTTATCTCATCATTGGACTAAAACTGATGCGGGTTGTCTGTATTCAGGTTTGTATTCGTCTCTTTATTTCTTCAGAAATTGATAAAATTTTGACTGACTCTCACAATACTGGGGTGTAGTTAACTATATGTAGCAACATTACTAAGTTATGTATATTTTCAGCTATATAACATTAGTTTAGTGGTTTTAAAAACAGCTTTTTTTTTGTCTTCACTTCAGAAAGTATTGATACATTTGATTGAATTAGTAAGTTTAAATTATATCTAAATAAGTAGCCTTTCTCAAACCTTGTGTTGTCAAATTTACCTAATGTTACCTATAAATTCACAAAGCAGAATTGTTATGCACTTTCGTTTGGCAAAAGAAAAGAAATGTATTGAAAAGGGTCCAAGTTCACCGAAGGGAAAACTAATCACACAAAACAACTATTTACAAAAAACCATCATCAATAATTCAAAAAAGAGCTAAAACATCTATGAATTCTTAACAACTATTGCTTCCATAAATTCGCATGTTTTGACCAAGCATGCAATTAAATTATTCAAGAACAAGGGATTTTGGGTAATACTCCCCTCAGCATATATATGTATATATATATATATATATATATATATAGTTTTTAGATTTTTAAGTCAAAGAACTTCTAATTGTTACTTAGTACTTGACAATTTTGAGGTACTTCCACAGCTTATTATTATGAATTCTTAAACCAAAGAAGTTCAATGAATATTTATCCACCTTTTTCTTCCCGTAAGAGCAGGTGTGGCCATTTGTAAATTTTATGGGTCTAGCTTCCGATCTTATCTGCGTCCAGCTATTTTTAGCTGTGCAACACAGCTTGTTTTGCTGCTTGATATAAAAAATTGGTGCGTCTTACCATATTTTTTTAATTGTATTATCTTAATTATGAGCACACTGATTTGTAGTGCAAACAATTTTACCATTTAATGTCCATTTTCTTCTCATTATTTCCCAATAGCACCTAATGAACTGGAAGTCTACGACTACAACTACGAACCCAAACCTGGACATTTCAAGTAATGGTGAATGAGTACTTGATTATTAAGCACAATTAACACATACAATTGAATTATAATTCTACAACCCTGAAATTCCAAGTAATGGTTGATTAGTACTTATTTATTGAGTTATTTTAAAATCTTACTGTTTTTGCATTTTTAAGCCGAAGACATCTAATGCACATAGATAACTGAATTATAAATCTACAACCCTGAAATGCTAAATAATGGTTGATTAGTACTTGATCATTCTGAGCTATTTTAACACCTAAAAGCTAATTTTTCAAGCCAAAAAACATTAAAATACCTATGTTGTCTGACATATGAAACCAAACCCTGACATTTCAAGTAATGACTAATTAGAAGTCATATTCATTGTAAATGAGTCATTTTTAATGATTTAATGCTTAAAATTAGGATTTTAAAACCAAATAAGTTTATTTAACATAGGTAAATCCAAACTCTGACATTCCAAGTAATGGTTGATTAGTACTTGCAGTTTTAAATTATTTTAAAATGTAACACTTTCATAGATAATATCCAAACCCTGGCATTTTAAGTAAAGGTTAATCAGGACAACATGACCACGTTATGGTTTTACAAATTTAAAACAGCTCGCCCAACACAAAGTTCACAGATCTCACCACTGGAACCAGTAACCGAAAGGCTCAGATCACATAACGGCACCTCGGATTAAAAAAAAGTTTTGGCATGTTACAGATGGTTCTGTAAAACATTGTTTGGAGCTTAATCAGAAAGCGGTAAAGTAAAACATATCTGCATTTCCTGTTCTGGAGGAATGTGCTCACTGAATTGTGGTGTATTGTGGGATGGCTGAATGGGGCCTCTTGGCAGGCACCACTTTTGAATCTGGCTGTTGCCGTGGTAATGAAGCAGTTCAATGCGCGCTCTCTCTCTAAACCAGCTCAGTCTGACAGAAGACCTTGGCAGGCAATCCTGGCTCCACCAGAGCCTGCCGTGAGAACCTGTTTTCTGTCTCTTTTTTTCTGCAGGCAGGTAGGCAGCCACCTGCTGCAGGAGCTAGCTCCAGTCTCAGAGCCAGGGACCCCGGCCAAGTCTCAGGCACCAGCCTGGCTGCCTTATCCCTCCTCTGGGTGTGCTTACTGCTCTCTCTTCCCGTTAAACGAGCCCCTGTGCAGACGACCTGTGTTGGACACCATTAGGGGGGTGAGTCCAGAAGCGCCGACTGGTAGGAGTAAAGGATTTAGCGAGGATCGTATCCAGGAACGTGGTTGCTGTGAGCGGAACTGAAATCAAGCACGTTTCTTTTCTCCAGCCCTGGCAGCTTCTGTCAGTCAACAGGAACTTGGCGCTCGCTCGCTCTCGCACCAATAACAGGTGTTGTTTTCACATCATATGTTTTTTCCTGTGCTTTAACAATTTGTCTATGAGAGCGCAGCCCAGTTAAGAGCGTGAAATGTTGCACATTTGCTACCCCCACCCCTCCTTGTCTGCCTAAAACAAGCCAGATATGGACAGAAATCTGTTAGCTGACACCTGAGGACGTCCAGGTGATGGCAGAGAGGTGTATTTGTCTCATTGAGTGCCATATTAAAGCTTATAGGTTCTTTGCGAGCATCAAACAAATGTCATGCACGTGCATTTTTTCCCCCCAATGGATTGTTTTCTTTAGTCCTCCATGCCCTGTTTTCTTTTCCGATCTCTTTTCTTGAGCAATTTACAAAAGAATCACTTCAGTCACACATGTGCATTTTGTTAGGTATACTTAACTCTTTTCCCTGTAGTCAAAGGGCATTTTGGAGGAAAGCTGTTCTGTCCCTGAGTCACGCAGGGCTTCTATTAAATAGCGAATCTGAGCGAACATATGTGGACCATACGCACATACGCTGGATACCTGATCATATCTTGGCAGTGATACAGTTGTGGGTTCACTCACCACCTGCGTTCATGATTGCATCTTGCGTGTGTGTATTTGCGGTAGTGTACAAGTGTGTGTACGGAGTGTAAATGTGTGTTTGTTTACGCGAATATATATGTGGCCATACATAGTGCACCTGGATGAGACAGACGGCACTCAAGCAGCTGCAGGTCAGCGGTGAGGCCCGTGTGGGCTCTCCTGACTGTGGAAAGAGGGGATAAGTGCTCGGCCCACACAGAGCTGCCAATACCTGCACGCAGCATGTCAGCAGGTCAAACCAATCCCGCCTGCTTGCAGCCTACAGCTATCTGTCTCCATTCCGTTCATTTACACCTCATGTGATTGTGTGTGTGTGTGTGCGCGCGTATGTGTCGAAGAAGGAGGTGGTATGTTGAAGATTGTTTGTACATCATAAACTGCTTGAAGCAGAGGCACAGCTGATGCTGTTTAAATGCAATGAGCTGGCAGATAAAAATAAAATTTAACATCAGATTCACTGTTTCAGTGTAGCGCAGTGATTTGAAATTGTATTGAAGGTTCAGGATCTCTGAGACAGATCTTCTGCTGGGCTTTTGAGTTTGAATCAGTGATGTAAACATTTCACCTGGCAAATGGGTCAATGATATATAAGAATGTGAAATCACATGTTCTAGTTTTTAGAAATACATTTATATCATCTTTAAGAAAAGTTCAATTTAATGACTTTAAAAATGTCATGTGGTGTAACCAAGTAAGAAGCAACAGACTCTTATCACAGGCTTTTTTGGTTACACTTTATTTAAGGTACCTTTGTTACAGTGTAATTATACAATTAAGTACTGGGTAATATTAGATCAAGGGTTAGGATTAGGGTTTATTTTAGGAGTAGTGACATATACAGTACTTGTCAAAAGTTTGGAAACATTGTGATTTTTACATTTTTTTAATGAAGTCTCTTATGCTCAACAAGGCTACATATGTTTGACCAAAAATACAGTAATATTGTGAAATATTATTACAGTAACTTGTCTATTTGAATATATGTTAAAATGTAACTTATTTCTGTAATGCAAAGCTCAAAAAGTTCAATCAATTCAGCATTATTATTGCAGTCTTTAGTGTCACATGATCCTTCAGAAATCATTCTAATATCCTGATTTGCATCTCAATTATTATTGGTGCTCAGTTATTAATAATAAAAATGACATGTGATGTAACCTAAGTAAGAAGCAATGGACCCTTTTCACAGGCTGATATGATGTGTTTCCACAGTTATTAACATTGTAATTCTAGAACCTTTTTATATATGTTTATGTATTTATAACACTATAATTTGTATTATATTACCATGGTATTAAATTACAGAAAACTAGTTAACGCTGTTGAGTAAGTGTTTCTAATACAACGACTGGAGAGTGACAGCAAATTTGAAATATTTCTTTCTTCTGACCAACGTGGGAGTGCAAAACTAGATTTGTTGCCATATATGTTCACCAGAAGTTTATCCTATGATAACTTCCACTTCTGAGAACCCTGGAAATGCAAAAAGGGTTAATAACATCTTGAATACACACAAGTTTATACATTTTAATCATTACTTACAATAATGCTTTGAAATCAAATTTTCAAGTTAAAAAGTATTTTGTTACAAACATACTGGGTAACACTTTAGAATAAGGAACACATCCTCGCTATAAATTAAGAGTTTTCTGTCAATAAACTTCTAATCTGCTGCTTATTATTAGTTAGCAAGGTAGCTGTTGAGGTCATGAATTATTAATTCATAAATATCATTATATCAAGTTTTCAATATCAGTATTTGTACAATATATTTGGTAATACATTTTTGAGTTATACCACGATATTTTGCAACCCGAACTAACCTTGCCTTGTCATAAAATGTTCAAATTATCTGTTTTTAAAGAGTTCTTGACCTTGGCACACAATCATGAGGGTCTGCAGGGTCCTTTCTGATCTAACTTCCTGATTTGTCCCCGCCCTCCCATGATGGTTGGACCACATGACTTTGATAATGCAGACAGACTTTTTTTTTTTTTTTAAATATTAAAAAGCAATAAAGTAGTTTTGTTAAAGTATACTGTTGTTGGTATTATTATTATTATTACTATATCACCA
>JAFVLL020037085.1:22886-37855 GCA_021397915.2 Tor tambroides | reverse complement strand
TGTTTTTCCCAAAATAACCACAAAATAAAATCAAGGTAAATTTTTATTGTAACTATGGACTACGTTGACAATAGTGATGTAGAAGTTTTCACCATGACGCTTACACTGGTGATGTACTGGAGAGAAAACCGATTTCACAGTAAATGATCCAATTTTCAGCAGAAAGAATAAAAGCGTTTTAAAGCTTGTTGTTTTGTAGAACATCACAGTTATATATGATATGAGAACAGTAAGGCCTGTAGATAGGGAGTACGTGTTATTTAATAAAAAATATAATTATATTTTCAGAATGACATCGTTTTTTTTCTCAAACATAGTCAGTGGGGTAAAACGCCACCCAGGTGGTGGGGTAAAACACCCCCAGGGGGCAATGGGCAATTACTAGTTATTCTGTTCTGAACATCAAATCCTTTGTTTTTCCATCAAATGTATTCTAACTAGTTGGTTAAATAAAAATATATGGATTTTATATTTAAAAATGATCTCAAGTTAGCATCAGGTAGTTAGTTAGCTAGCCAGTTAGCATCGGCTAACAAAATATTTCAAATAGGCTATTATAATTTTGTATTTAATTCATAATTATTGATTATTTTCTTTTTAATTTTAAGCTAAAACTTCCTGTACTCTGATTTTGCTGTGAATGTTTAAAGCAAATTGCTTTGTCAGACTGGGGGGCATTTTACATCCCCTTGGTACAAATGTAATTTTTGTTAAAAATCTAATAACATGAAAACTCTGGATTTTTATAAAAAATGTTATACTTTGTTTATAATTTATGTCATTGTCACTAAAACTATGATACGTTTTCTGAACACATTTGACTTTTGTTTCACAGAAAAAAAATACACAGTCCTTAAGGGGGGCGTTTTCCCCCACTCTACCCTATTAACCAAAATACAGATAGACAGACAGACAGACAGACAAACAATCAAACAAATACATACATACATACATAAATAATTAAGTAAGTAAGTAAACAAGTATGTATGTATGAACTAAAATAAATGAGTTTTATTCTCATTCTCATTTATCATCGGCCAATGATGAGCGATGGCTCCTCCCATCACACAGAACCCAAGCGCGAGGCCGTCAATGGCACTGAGTAGTGCACGTCACCTGTCTCTAACATGTAGCTAGAAACGCTAACACGGCTCGAAACTCAATTTAGATGACCAACAGTCAGGTCGCACTTATTTTTTCGTTGAGCCGAAGTGAAACAGCATGTCAAAGATGTTCGTTACATCTCGTAATCCCAGACGAGAGCCGTTGAGGGCAGACCTGACCGTGTGAATTTAACCGCATTAGCTAGACAGCTAGCTGGGCTTACCTTTAGCTGCGCTAGTCGAAACGAGCTAATATCCCTAACGCTCCAAATATTTAGATGTTTAGCGAGTGGGTTCTCGTCAGAAAGGCACATTTGACGTCCGCCTGGAACGTGGCGTCTACTGGAAGGGAGATTTCGACATAAAAAAAAGTAAGTTACACCACATTTGTCAGACTAACTAGCAGGCTAGCGTTATCTACCGGGATGGACGTGTTTTGTAACCGCTCCACTGAGGGCCAGTACTGTTAGCCTGTACTGATGCCTGCTCTAGGAACCGACCTGTTAATGGATGTGTCTCCAAATCTAACGAGTTGCCAGTCTGTTTAGCATTTTGAGTATCATAGGTGTTGAATTTAAACGTTATAATGTGTCTATAAATTGGTTTTGACACCAATCACATTCATTCCTGCAGTAAACACTCTTTCCAAAGACAACATCAGTCCGGGCATTTAATTGCATCATATTGGTTGTTTTTATCTTTATAAAATGTAAACACAGGCCTAAATATAAATTCACCCCAATCAGTGCATAAAACAAGCCCATGTTAGCTGGTTATCAGTGTCAGAAATTAACTTTTTACTTTGATGAGGGCCTTATTCTAAACACATACATCATTTTGTGCCAAATATTTTGTTATTATAAATTGAATGAACATCCATTGGTAATATATATGATGTATATGATAGTTTATCAGCTATTACATGCAAAACTTGTAAATTTCATCATTAGTATTATTATTAGCCTCTGAAGCTTTGGATTTTGATGGCTTTTTTTGTTGCTGTTAGGATGACTAAGTCGGCTTTTAGAAGTGATTGTTATATTAAATATAGATCAACAACATTTGCCAGGTCAGCCTTTTTAGTTGAAGTACTAGAACACTGGAATTCTCTGCTGACAGCTATTAGAGATTCTGGTACTTAAAATAGTGTACTTTTGCTTAAGTGTGAAATAATTTTGTGCATTGTGAGCATTAAGTAGTTGTAATTTACTGTACATATAAATAAAAATGAATAAGACTTATACAACGCACAGCCAACTGCTTGTTCTGTGTCGTATGCTTGTGGATTTCAGTTGTTATGATAGAGGGTTAATTTAAACTTTATCACACAGGTCTCTATATCCAACTACATTTTACAAACATAAGGCAATGCACACTATATAGCAAGTCTCAACTGTTTGATTGTTTATATTGTAGCAAAATGTAAATGTAATTATCACACAGCTCTATACGTAAAGTTAGCTGTGTATATCCAATTTTACCCACATACAAACAGCATTGTCATGTAAACAGATATGTGCTATGTAGCAAATTAGTATATTATATCATTACTGTATAGCAGGGGTGTTCCGTCATAAAAGCTGTGAATGCTCTGCATACCCAAGTCGTTTGAGAGAGTGGGTTCAAGAACTGGCACATTATTATAACTGTGAATTCCTTTGTCATTTTTAGGTGTAACATTAAGCTGACATCAAATTAGAAGATTATTTATTTTCCTAACAACGGTAGATCTTGATTACTGAAAATATTTTATTTAATGGAAACTACACTGAATATTTTAATGCCTTTCCAAAGCTAATTTAAAAGTGCACAGAAAAAATCTAAGAAGTCTAAAAATCTACATATTATGTTGATGGTACATGTTATTTTGTGACATGTCTGAGCAAACTAATCAACGTGAAAATTTTTGTGGATTTTTATTGTTCCATTTGTTTTCCCCATGCTTGACAAATTATGCTTATGTGTGTATAAGCATGTGGAAAGGCATTGCCATCTTCTTGACAACAGCCCTACTTTTAAAACAACACCTGCCATGGTGTTTCTTATTTATCGTCTCCAATAAATTACATAGCATGCCTGGTTAAAGATGTCACCACTCGCCACTCTATATAGCAACTTCTTGGTTGTTTATATCATCGTAAAAGTAAAAATATATTACTGCACATCTTTGCTAATTGTGACTATAAGGCATGAAAATATTGAGATTCATATTGAGATTTTGTTTAAAATCTGTTTATTTTTCTGTCTAATTTTTTGTTAATTGTCTGATTGCCTTACTCCTCCAGTTCTCCACACCTCAGGTTGCCTTGAAATCAGCTACAAAAAACTTGTTTGAAATTAGCTTTAGGGATTGTACTGCTTGACTGAATGTTAAGAGAAATGGTCATGCAGTCAAACTATTGTTGCACCTTTGCGAAAAAAAAAAAAGAAAAGCTGATGTAAATTTATCTGGTGGTTTGGGAGATAGACTGTATACATTGGCAAAAAAGGAGTATACTCAGTCTGTAAAATAATAGGAAAAGCTGGATAGGTCAAGTGGCTACAGCACCAAAAATAGCGTGATAATAAGAGGTTGTATTAATTACTTTTTCAGTTACTGGTCTTTTCCATTTTATGTGATTGTCTCCCCAATAGTTCACTCACTATGCAGGCTGCATCTGGAAAACAAGTCTAACATCGTAGTTTGATTTGAGGGATGAATTTCAGAGATAACGATAAATTAGCTGAAAAGTGGGGCTTTGTTGCAGAGGCATGTATAATGTAATATAGTATTGATTGCTATAATCTCCTTGAGATTTATTAAATTAGTCTAATATTTAAATATCACCAGTGTTTTATTTGGCTTCAGGCATATGGAAGATATGTGCAACACCTGGTTAATATCTTAATAACTGCAATACTGTCAAGCTTCTAGCCAGAGCAGCCTCAAAATAGAAACATGTAGACACCATTTCTGGGAGGATTTTGAATTCATTGTCTCACTTAATTTAATCCGTTTGAGTGAAACACATAAGGGAATTGGCATTCAGTTTCTAGTATGATTCATGTCTTTTCATGTAACTGCAGTAGAATAAAACTTCCACTGATGAGAGCCGCTTCATGTTTGTCAAAGTAAAATTCCTTTCATGTTTGCCCAAGAAGTAAAGTTTGTTTTTCACTGGGATTTTGGACTTTTGCCTGCTGTGTACTGATGGATTCATCAAAAAGGCTTTTAGGGTAGGCCTTTGTATTCCACGTTAGTTTATAGGCTATGCAGCTTGCCACCGATGTATCACGCAAAGGTCTTCTCCTGCCTCATTCCCTAATGACACCTTACACAGACATTGGCAAGGGCACAGATGATGTGAGGACCTAAAATAACCCAGAAAGTTTATAGAGTGCTTTGCGGCCACTGATAATAGGGATGGTTTATGAGCAGCTTGCTGGCCGTTGGTAGTCTTTCCTTGGTCTGATTTTTTTCTTGTAAAGGGTATGATCATTACTACCGCTAAGATATTGTTCCTTGTGATTCCATATTGAAAGGGAATAAATGTTTGTGTAGCAAAAAATGAGCATTCAGGATTTTTATAAGTATATAGAATTCAAATCTCTCAAGTCACGATGTGATACGATTCACTATACTGCTTTCAAGATACGTCCATAGGTTTGTTCCAGTCTTGATATTCTTAAGTAGACATGTGCCGGTATTCGGTAATGTGATATATCACCATGATGAATATGCACGGTATTGTTATCGTAGGCACTTCAAAATACCGAGAATAATTATTACAAATTATTCAGAATTTTGAATACAATTTAGTAATACTTTTCCCATCAACTGGTTAAATGCACAACACCGCTGTATGCTGCGTAACAGACGCATGCGCACTCTGATGTAAACAAACACGAATGAGAAGCGCATGGCGGAACACGTGAGAGACGAGCTGAATGAAAGAGCACATTCACTCTCTGACAGCAGATGGTGCTGAACAGCAGAATGCAGTGGTTACCCCGGATACCCTGTAAACAAAACAGCTGCCCTACTTTCTGAAACGTATTTAAATGATTTAAATAGCCATTCGGATTTTTGTATTCGCAGTGGTGTTCATCACAGCGCCAAATACTGTAATATTTAGACTCAATAGGCTATTTATTTTAAAACTTTTTTACATATTAATCTGGACTACAACATGCCCTAGATATTGTTCGAAAGAGTTTTGATTCTTTGTTGTTCGGCCACACTTTACATTAGGGCTTCATTAGTTAACATAAACTCCCAATGAAAAATTCTTCTAAACATTCATTAATCTTAGGTAATTCCAATATTTAATAACACGTTAAAATCAAAAGTTATAAACTTTTTTTTTTTTTTTTTTTTAAGTGAACGCAAACTAACATGAACTCAGAGTTGTATTTTTTTTTTTTTTTTAAACAAAGATTAATAACTTCTGTAGTAGTGTTGTCACGGTACCAAAATTTCAGTATTCGGTACCGATACCAGTGAAAATCCATGGTTCTCGGTACCAATTTCGGTACCAAAGCAAAACACAAAAACATGCTAATTAAAAAAAAACATATATATATATATATATATATATATATATATATATATATATATATATATATAAAAAACAGATAATATAAAATATATATATATATATATATATATATATATATATATTTATAAAACGGTTACTTCCAGTCCTCGATTCTGATTGGTCAGCAGCTGTGTTTTATTCCCGATACAGCACGGGCTATAATACGCTTCACTAACTGTTCTGTGTATCACTGAGCAACACCCTTAGCAACCACCCTTAGCAACATAAACAATCAATAGCATCAAAACTGTTTAATGTATTATGTAGTAGCTTGCTATTTATTTAATGAAGTATGAGTGACCCCTGCTGGCGTTATGTTGCAACTTTCATCTTTAATTTTGAGACCCCGCCCTTCCCCTGTCTAAATAAACGCTTCTCACGCGGAGATATGTTGACGTGTGCGGCGCGCATCTGTGTGAAATACTACAGTTTCCGAAGTGAGGAGGGAATATTACTGATTTTATTAGTTTTCTGTTTCAGGTATGATTCTGTATGACCATCAGTTTACATTTTAATGACTCTTGCAAACTCACAAAGTGCCGCGAATGCGGTCTGTTTTAAAACTAAAAAGACGGAAAACAGGCGATGCTGAGAGATAAGCAGATGTATGTGTGTGAGAAAATATCATATATAGTTTTAAAAAAAAATAAATAAAAGCGGAAAAGAGCTCCTATTCTCTGTTTTATTAAATCTACATTAGATGAGGCAATCTCGTAAAATTCTCTTGCCGTTTACTGTAGCTGTCAGGAACTATTTTTTTTTAAGCGGAAGGACAGCATTTTTAAATCGAACTTGCTTCAAAAAAGTAAAATTTTCAATACATACATTTTGTGTTTTAATATTTTTATTGTGTGGTAACCCGTTTATAAAAGCAATAAGGTGCACTGGGCAGTGCTGCTGTATCGTGAATAAATCACGGCTGAAGGGAGTTGCATGCACTCCGCTTCGCGTCGTGCCTAACAACGCCCTTCAGCCATGATTTATTCACGATACAGCACGGCCTCTCGTACCTTATTGCTTAAATATAGACTATATATATATATATATATATATAAAACTGATTCCTCATTTTAAAACACCACCGCACGCCACTGGTACCGAAGTACCGGGTCTTTTGACAACACTATTCTGTAGCAAATGTAGCGTTTGCACATTGTTAATGCATTAACTAAGGTTAACTAGTGAGATCTTATTGTAAAGTGATACATATTGGTCTTTTAATTCTTTTGCACTTTAATCTGTGTAAAGTTTTTAACTGTACATTTTTTTTGTGTATTGCTTTATTGTATTTAAATGTTCAGATATTTTTTTTATAAGAAAAAAGTTATTAAACCTGTTATACTGTATTATGACAACACTTTTTTGCAACTAAATTTCAATATCATGATAATACCGTGATAAAAGCATTAGAAATTAATCGCAACATGAAAATTTGATACCGGCATATCCCTACACTGTAGTACATCTAAAATTGGCCAAGATCGTGTTTTAAATCATGATTAGGTGTTGTAAGATAATATGATGTCACAATTAGGGAAGATTGCCTACCTCTGCTGACATGTGAGAGCTTCATCATAAAACTTAGAACTTAATGTAGTTCATCTTTTGTAGGTGATTAGAACAACAGATATAATGTTGTTAAGCTTTGTGGTTTACCTTGTATCAGAAGTGCTTTGATGGAGTGCCATTTGTTTGCTGGATCTATCTGTCTTGAAAGCCTTTGCTCAGTAGCTAATCAAGTACAGCATGCATCTCATGAGTGGATTAACAAATTGAGTTAGCTTGTTAACCCCACTATCTTGAATCCCTCTGAACCTTTAGGAGGCCTGCTGATGTTTGCAAACTCTTTGATTAATGATAGTAAGATTACATTAAATGTCATGTTGGACTGCTTGGATCTGTATCTAACATGACCTTGTACCAAAAAGCCACATTGATTTACATTTTGCCTTTTGATTCCGATATATGCTGGCTGATCTGACTTCTGCTCTACAGGTTTAACTAAAACGAATCAGTAGAAATGTTGCAGTCCTGTAGGCTTGAGAGATGTGCCCTGGGTAATGAATGTAAACTGATCTTATGTAACAAAGCCAGTAGGTAACTGAGCTGCTTAATTTAAATTCCGTACCTTAAGACTCTTCTGTTAAGTATAGGATCACATTTATAAGTCTGTGAACAAATTTAGGGTTATGTTTGTTTGTAGTGACAGGTTAGCCTAGAGTAATGTTTCTTTTTTCTTTTTTTTGCACTAGAAATGCGATATTTGTCAAAATAACTCTTCTTTTTTTAAACATGCTTGTTAATCGGTGGGAAACAATTAATAAGTCATGTGAAGCAGCATAGTGTCCATTCTGATGGTGCTTTGAGAACTCTTTCATTGAAAAGGTGAGTTAAGGCCTGTTCACACTAAAAATGCTGACTATGAAGATAACTGAACACCCAACATACACACCAACATACATTACTGTTTTGTTTATTATAATCGTGTGGTGCAGTTTTGTTGTTTGCTACTTTAAATGCCCCATATTTTAAAGTTGAGTGAATTCTGACTGGCTGTCAATGTTTTTATCATTCATAAGCTGGAAAAATTGATCTGAAAGTGATTCCAACTAGAGGTCGACCAATTAATTGGCTTCGCAGATTAATCGGCACCGATTGTTGGTTGCTGGAACTATCGGCTTTTGGCAAAAATCCATGGCGATAGTTTTTCCGGGTTGTGTCCATTGCTGGAGCGGCTGAGAATATCAGCTGTCATTAGCCAGTACAAGAGCGACCTCTAGAGGCAGAAATCGCTGACACATTGTGCTGTTTGTTTTGACACGTGCCAATGCACATGGGACACTGCAGGTGCATATACTGTACAATATATTATAGTGCATGATTTTATAGCAGTACTATGTAATTCATTTGTTGACTAGATGGAAAGATCAGCAGTTTGCTTTTAAGGCTGAGAGGACGCAATCATTAGTATTACCTCAAGCGGTTAAAACAATGTGACCAAAACACGCAAGTCTGACCCAAATGTTTAATGTCACGATTGTTACCGTCTATTTGCATTAGTTTATATCCAGCTGGTCACATTAAAGTCAGCGTGAACCGGTAGTTGCTGCCAACTTTATTTCAGTATGGTGATGTTTTTTCAACTGAAACTGAATATTGAATAAGGGGGCGGGGTTTTATTTTTGCGCTCCTCCTCTCATCTTTTACTCGCAGCAAACTAACGGTTGGAGGGGCGTGGTTAAGCATATTCTGCCCAAGCCATCAAACTGGTGTCATCAGAGAAGGAATGCCATTCCTGAGCGAAAGCAGGTGATCAGATTTTGATTAAACAATTTTTTTCAGTGGATTAATTTTCATGGATTAATTGTTCACTTAAAGGCAGGGTAAGCAATTTCTGGAAGCCAGTGTTTATATTTGAAATCACCAAAACAAACACGCCCCTACACCAAAAGGATCTCGCCCGTATTTTGATAGATCCGCCCCACATATACGTAGCCTACGCAACCCGGGCAACGATTAGTTCTGTGAAACATAAGCCGCTTTTCCACCGAAATTACCTGCAACAATATGTCCCAGGAACTTTTTTTCCCCCAGTCCTGTTGCTGTCTGTGTTTCCATCGCGGTCTAAACTACCGAGAAGATTAGGCAAATAGTCTGGTGACCTAACGTTAGGTCTGCGCGCGTTTCTTAATACCCAGTATGCAAATTTCGGACTTGCATCCTCGGTAGTTCGGACTTCACGAGTTAGACTCGGGAGTGTGAACTCTCGCGGACGGAACGACGCAAGTCCGTTAATTCCTCAAAGAGCAGCGTAC
Organism: Tor tambroides; assembly: GCA_021397915.2. Taxonomy (NCBI): domain Eukaryota; kingdom Metazoa; phylum Chordata; class Actinopteri; order Cypriniformes; family Cyprinidae; genus Tor; species Tor tambroides. The sequence continues at coordinate 28,360 of JAFVLL020037085.1, read as the reverse complement.
TTGATAACATCAGTCAGCTAGTCTCTGCTGCAATCTTCCTCACTGTATTTACAGACGAAATATATCAAACATGGCCTCTTTTCGTTTTCGTTTAAACATATTAATAGAACAATAGAATAAAGACCAGAGATAACCTGTTAGATTTACCCTGTTTAGATTTAACCACTACAGAGCCATCAGAGCCAGAGGCAAATGTCAGAAGGACTAGCTGAGGTTATGCTCCTCTCTTTGGGATACATGAGCACTGAGCGCCCGGTGATCGCGTGGCGCTCACGGCTCTGAAATCGGCGAAGCACATTTTCAAATAGGCACTGTTTTTGTAAATAAACCACGGATTTGAGTTTTAAACAACTACATTCTCGGCTGAAATACACGCGTCCAGTGTAGGCAGACTTTAGCTGTTGCGGCGCGTCCGGTGTAGACAGTGTTACTAACCTATCGACAAGAAAAGCAACCTCGGCGTCCGATCGCAGGCCTTCTGCTCCTTGACTTCTCTCTAGCGCTGGAAAGCTGATCCGATATTTACACGGGTCATACTTCTTGCCTTATCGTTCCGCGGACGTTTTCCTCTTTTGTTTTTTATCCACCATCTCTATCTTTCTGTCGCTCGGCTCGGCTGTTCACTGAACGCTCACTCCTCCACATTACGAGTAGACACACCCCTTACTGCTGATTGGCTACAAGTTTGTTTTGGGACTCGGCACCGACTCCGTTTTCTAAAACATTTTTGAAAAATTGCATACCCTGCCTTTAAGACTAACAATGTGTGCTAACAAAATAAATATTGTAAATTTTGATTTCATGAGGACTTTAATGCATTTGTTAGCCAGCGAAGTTGCAGATTTAAAGCTGTGACGCGAGAAAGCACATTGATATATTCATGCAGCTGACAGAAATCCTGCGTGTCACAGAGTGCCATTCACACAGTTTTCCATTAAATTGCATTATATTTGTCCCAAATCATTGTTAATGTACATCATGACTTCATAATGACTGTAAAATTATTGTTCCTTGGTGTGTTAATTTTAACATTTACTAATACATTTTAAATTTTAAAGTTGCCTCTGTTAACATTAGTTAATGAATTACAAACTAACTTTAATAATCAATATATAATTATATTCATATTTTTGTTCATTTACAAGGTATGCTTCTGTACTGTTTGTTTTTTTTAAATAGTAAAGCACTATTTTAGTTTACGTTCAATATCTATTTTAAAAACTGTTGGTTGATTTATCGGTATCGACCTCTGTGGTCCTACCTAGCTATCGGTATAGGTAAAATTCACTATCGGTTGACCCCTAATTCCAACTAAATCATTCCTCTATGATGTTATCATCATAGATGTGGAGTGCACTTTCTGATTCTTATAGAATAAGAATGATTATTTATAGTAGGGATGTACGATATTGGATTTTGCCGATATCCGATATGCCGATATTTTTCCAACTCATTTTGGCCGATACCGATATATTTCCTTTTGTTTGGAATCAACACCAAGTCTCTCCTGGCCAGAAATTATAAGCAAAATATTTGTAATATTTGGTTAGTTTTTAACAAGAACTTATTTGTTAGAATTAAATAAACAACAATGAAGGTTTTTTGTCAGTACATTGAATCTTTGAAAATAACTATAAATAAACTATATCAGTCGCTGCATTTTTTCCCCCAGAAAGATGCAGTAACATTTTATTTTAAGATTTAACATTTGTAGATGGTCTAAAGCAAAAGAGTTGTAAAAATTCTGAAAACCTTTTAGAGCTTACGATTTGTTTAAAAAATAAAACATATGACACATAAATGAATAAATCAGTATATAAAATCAGTGTTTCCTCTAGGATTTTTTCCAGCTGTGGTGGCAGGACTATTTCCCATGGGCCTCGCCCTCTCCCCACACAAGAATCACGTGCACTCAGAATTGAATTTATTATAACTAAAAAAAGACATGTAAATAGTAAATAATAAAATATGAATGAATAAATTAATGACAATCAATAGCACAAACAAAAACAATAACAAGATACAAATTAAATTGGTAATAATCTATTGAACTGTAGAATAACACCGGATAGTCTTCACTGTATAAATAGACAGTAATGACAGACAGCACCAGATTTATTTAGGCTGCTGTCTCTTTAAGACCTCATGCAGGGATCTAAAATACTATTACACAGGGCTTACACAGTAAGCATACTTTTCTTTTTAGGAGTGCTTGTCCTCCTAATTAAAAAAAAAAATTAGGAGCACCTTCTGATCAATAATCAAAAATGAACCTTCCTAATATGAGGTGATATTTGACTCCTTAAAGTGATTTACAGGAGCATTTTCTTTTTACCTTTGGCATTTTTCTAATTTTATTAAAAGTATGTCTTCAAAAATGTAAATTTATAAGCTTTTTAAAATTTCTAATTTAAACAATATAATAAGAAGTAGAATAAGACAAATAAGTTAGCAATCATATGAAATTAGTATTATTAAAAAATTAATTTGTACTACAGAGGCGGCACAGAAAAACACAAAAGTGGCTTGTAGGAACTTCAATGAGACTCAGAGGTGGCATGAGTGCAATTAAATTCATAAATTCATGTTGAGATTAATGTTTTAAATATAAAATGTTGAATATAGAAACATTTAATTATTTAAATAACTGAAATTATACTTTAAAAATTAAACTAAAACCGCCAGCAGGTGGCGGCATGTCACTGACTTATCACTGAATCATTCATTCAGTTGATTCGTTCGAACATTTGATTCATTCAGGAATGAAGCAAGAGAATGTGTTTATGAATGGGTAATCATGAATCACTGACTCACTAGATTCCTTTAAACAGGCAGTTCATTCATGAATGAAAAACAGCTGTGTTTGCTTTTAGAGATGAGCAGCAGCTGAGCTGTTACTTTATTTGGAACTATTTTCCTTGATGAAATGGCACAAAATCAGGCAGTAGTGTTATATTCAGACAACGTAAGTCACTTAATATTAACTTCTTGTTTATTTAACTGTTGTATTAAATATCACATTTGCAAACTCCCTTAATAATCTTTAAAAGCTGTCACTCTCAGTTTATCGTGATCTGTGGGCACACAGAAAACGGTCTATAAGAGAGCGCGCGAGTGAGTTCTCTTTCACTTTATATAAGCAAGACTCAAAAGCACGTGCAAATGATACATTGCGTCATCTGTCATCGCGTTATAAGCGCGGAAGCTGCGGGAATGAGTAGAATTATTATTATTAATAGCCGCAAACCTGCGCTGAAATTCAAGTCCTGCTCTGTCACTATGATGTTACTTAGAAGCTGCAGCCGTGGCGGGGATGATTTTTGGCGTGGCGGCCTGCCACGGCTGAATGAATGTAGCGGAAACACTGTAAAATTATTTAATTTATCAATGTCATGTTTGTGATTTATTTATTTATTTTTTCATGTAAGCTATAGCTTCTGACTTTAAATCAAAACATACTCATTATTTTATGACATCAATTACTGCCTTATTTAATCAGAAACACAGTCTAACCCTGCGTCCCAATGTGCATACTATCCACCCTATCTGCACTAAATAGTATTGAAAATTACTAATATCACATAGAATTTAGGATGAATAGTATGCACATTGGGACGCAGGCTAAATGTTATTTGTGTAGGCTGTTTTACTTTTAATTTAATTAGAAGTAGGCCAACAGCGCCCCCTACGGAATTAAAACTCCTTAGTTACTGAAGGGGCATTAGGACCTGGGGCTGCCACTGCACTTGCTTACTGTTTTCTCTATCATACACCAAAGGCTTCATAATGCAGTGATCCAAAACAGTGAATCTAATCAACATTCAGACAAAACTTTGCTTCAAGAGTGAGTCACAATGCTGACGTGATCTAATCGCTAGCAGACCATGAGCACATTTGAGTTAACGTATTCCTCTTAACGGCAAGACACATCGGCATAATTTTTCATATCGGGCCGATGCCGATATTTACGTTTAAAGCCATTATCGACCGATTCCGATATCAGTCCAATAATATCGTGCATCCCTAATTTATAGTTAACCTCCTTGATGTGAACGGGTGTTTCGGTAGCAGAGGAGTGTCTTTATTTTGATAGACAAATGACTGACCTTCAAAGTTTCTGTGCAGTTGACAATATTTTTAAATATGGACCTCTTTTGTTAAAAAAAAAAAAAAAGATTTTGAAAGCCGAGTCTAATGATGGTCCTGCAAGTACCATAACACATTTCACTTCTGTCCACAGAATCAAGGATAGCTGGAGAACATGAAATGGTCTGTTGTTCTCTGTTGTTATTAGGTAATAGATTTTGTCATTGCTTGGAGGCACTTGTCTTCTCAGAGTCTTAAAATGCATCCAGAATACACTTTTGCTTGGCTGTGAATCAGCGGTAATGATGCAGCTGCTCTTGTATTGATGTAATAAGTTTATTTGTCCTTAGGGCTCCATAAACAAGACAACACAAGGCCAGTTCAGCAGTTTACAACTCTGCCCGTTTAGGGGCTGTGACATTTGATACACTGGCCTTTAAAATTTCACATGCAAGGAGCACATAGTGTACGTGGAGCCATACATTGTATATGTTCACACGTTATTGTAATCATCTCACAACATTGTTAATTTCCAAACTGTACACTTTGCCAGCTACTCCTAGTTTCAGGTCAATGAATGAAATTCACTGTTAGTTTTGCTTGTCAGATATCTCGCTGTACTTGCAATTCCAAGGGACTGGTCGCAGGAAAGATGCACTGAAGTGCCCTGTTGAAGCTCTCTGTTACCATAGAAACCACTCTTAGCTGCCACTCCAGGCACTGTAGGCATGGAAACGGAACATATGACAGTGGTCCAATGGTTACATCATTGCAGTGCCATAGATCTCAGGAGTGTGTTTAACTGCTCTCTTCACTTCATTGGAATGTGGAAATCTTGTATGAGCAACCTGTCATCTGGATGTGTAACTCTTGAATGCAGGCCAACGTTAGGTCAGGTAAGGATCATTTTTATGGTCATAAACTGACTCACCATGTTAGCGGACCGAGCCGGTAATGTGGGATATTAATAGAATTCCTGGAGTCAGCCTAGAGCTGTTGTCAGACTTCAGATTCATTCCCGTTTGATAAGAGATGGTTGTTATGAAAATGCACTCTGGCCTGAGCTGCCTGGTCAGTGCTGACCTTTTAAAATTCATTGGCCACAATGCCTTTTTCCTGTCTGTAATGAAGATATCATGATTCATTGTGATGAGGAGACGTGGGTGATGGTGGATGAAAGTCACCATTGGGCACAGGTGGTCTGAAATAGAGAGTCGATGAGGACCAGGCTGTTTTTCCTTTTGTTGGGTCCCAACATTGAAACACTCTTCAAAGGTCTAGCCCACTTCCTGTCTCTACAGGATGCGTTTTATTTGTTTGTTTTAGTGCTTTGGCACAGTGTGCCCTCTGGTTCCATGCACATTCATAGGCAATGAGTTATTATCATC